>OY728152.1:1287673323-1287958323 GCA_963277665.1 Viscum album | reverse complement strand
AGATTTTTTTAACTCAACTTTTTTTCATTGAGATATGATCAATATCATGAACTTATTTCATTAAGGTTCGTTACATTTTTTCCTATGATTATATTATGTGGAATTATATCATTTTTTCTAGGGAAATAAATTCCAATAATATAAACCCTTTTTAAAACCTTTCTTTTATCATGGGTTATACTCATTTGAAACCATTTACCATTTTCCATTATATGATCTGTGATCATGTTATTCAAGTATTAACTTATTCGTAGATTGATTTCTCTATATTTTGTGAACATGAAATTTTTACAAAATTCAAATTGGATGATCTTCACTAATAAAAATTTTTGTTCTATTGACAAGGATAAAATTATTCGCATTCTGTATTTCATTATTCCAATGAGGATGATTATTGGTAAGTTGACTATGTATTGTTTATCCATCCATCATCTTCATTCGGATAGATTATGATCATCTTACCCCATTAATTAAAATGGGGAAAAGTATTATTATTATTTTATTATTTTTTACTAATAATATAGGTTGATTATGCATTTGATTTTTATATTTCTCATTATATGGATATCCATGTTTCATTAAGTAATTGGTCCCTCAGGGGATGGAATGAAATCTCATGACAACTCTTATGGTGATTACATTAGACATTATCATGCGATTGGTGGGTCATATAATTATATAGACCCTTGATGTATTGATAAGTCTCATGGGGAAAAAAATTGGGTATGAAGTGCATGCCTTCTAAGTTCCACAAGATATCGTGACCACATTCTAAATAAATGTATAGTGTATTTGAATATGGCCAAGACAATTGGTTTTTGAGGTATGGAATTATGAATTCTAATAGTATCATATCAGTATTATTGATATCCATGTCTTAATTTATTATCATGGATAAATAATTTTTACATTTTCATGTTGATTGAGGCTTCATATTTGTTACCTATCTCTTCTATATTATTTATCTCATGATTATGACATCATTTCTTCAGTTATGAGATTCCCTTACTGGAAATTTAGACCAACCCTTCTTAGGTTTTGATTTCCCTAGGTTATGAATTAATGTAGTACACATGACATATTTATAAGGATAAAAATGTTAATGAATTTCTGGGATATATTTAAGACTCATTACGGATTAACTAGTTTCTTATATATTGAAAAAATGGCTATTTGAAACAAAGAACATGGGATTTTCTACTTATTGTTTTGTGTTAATTCTATAAATATTTAAACCTAAATGAATTCATAAAATATAAGAGATTCTATAATCACTGTTGATTTTATGTTATGGATGATTATGTCCATAATTTTAATATTGGTATCAAACAAATTATGTAATGACTATGAGTGTCGGATCTTGGAGTAAGGGTTCATGGAGTCACAATTGGTATCTAAGAAATTATTTATAAAACTCTATAGGTTAGGATGTTTATTAAGGATAATATTAAGGATTTATATATTATGATTGATAATAATTTCAACTGTATATACATCCCTTTTGAATTATATATGATTTAATTCTAAGGTAATAATTCACATTTTATTTGGATATTAGGTTAATAAAACATCAGTGAAAACCATAGGAACATTTTTAACTATTTGATAACTTCATTATGTTTTGGTAAAGTATATATTATGTTATCCTTAATAGTAACACATCCTTATCTCGAAATTGGAAAGTGGATGCAATTGTGGCACATATGATCCATGGGTTAATAACCTCAAAAAGGGTTAGTTCATCATTGACCCAATCATCACTCAGATATAATGCGAGTGGCCCTAAGACTACACATTTGGTGATACACTCCAATGGGATTTACATTGGTTAATTAAATTCTTTTTATAAACCATTATGAAGGATTTATTATTGATGTTAACTAATTGAGATAGGTAACATAATTGAAAATTCACCATGGATAACCAAAGATTGAACAACGAGAGCCCTAGGTTGATTTAAAATTATCATATGCTGAAAAATATGTGTTATAAGGGAAGAAAGATTTGTATTGATGATTTCATAGTCATATTTTAGACATTATAATAACCACTTTTTTTTAATTTTCTTTTGGAACATGATCATCCTGATGAAGTTGTCAAATGTATGTATATAGAAACTGTTTTTTTAACTAAATAATATAGCATATGTAAATGGATACAAACTTTAGCATGTTCCTATTATGATGGGAAATGTGATATTCCTAGTCTTACCTATGGTATTGAAGTAGATATCATAATAGAAATTAATTCTTGATACTATTATATATTATCATTAGTTATTTATAATTATTAATGATGTTCTATTATATTCAAAATGTTATGAGGATTATGTAAAACATCTTTGGATTTTTCTGTAGTTGTTCTACATTAAAGGCTTGAAAAAATATATTTAATGGTATCAGTAACCATGAAATGTTATTTTATGATAAGTTTATATTTTTGGGGGATAAAAATTAGAGAACACATGGTGGAGGTATGGATAACTCTTAGGTTTAATATACGCTTGATGTATAAATAATAAGGGGTGGTTTGATTTTGAATAATTAAGTTTTATAGTAATTGGAAACCATTGGATTGATAATTGAATCATTTTATTTTTGAGGTTTTCATCTCATATTTGGGATTATGATATATAGTAACTAGTGTTTGACATTCTTAACTAGAGTTCAATATCATTTGGGGGTTAAATATTTAGTTATGTTTTGGAGGAATATTTAATATTATAATGTTTTAATGTCTCAGTTTTTGAAATAGATTTTTTGAAAGGTTTTTTATTTATATCATATGATTGTGGTATACACATACTTGGGTATATTATTTTAAGAATAAATAATATTTTTTGTGGAAGGATAAGTTGGATTTTGAGTGCATTGATTAAAATGATTATTTGTTTTAGAATATTTTAACAAAGTTCATGGTAGTTTGGGATCCAAATTTTAAGAATAATTTTAATAACTATGATACAACCCATATTAATGTAACCAAGGATCATAAAAGAAATATATATGTAAAATTGAGACATGAGTTTAAATTATATTAGTGTATAGATGAAGGTCATCAGACTCAAAAGTGTAAGGGAAAGAGAGAAGTAATAAAAATCAAATTATTAAATTACAATAGTGTTAGGAATTATGTGGCTCAATGTCCCAATCCTAGGGAAAATGGTTGGATAGTCACCAAAAATCATGTGAACAAGGAAAATCCCAATCAAAAATATTTTCTTATTTTATAGTGATTTTACAATCTCTATCTTTCTAGTGACATGTGTCATGTATGTTGTCACTAACTATTGGATATGTAGTTATAAATAAAAATACCTAATGGTATGAAAATAATATGAATAATTTTTTGGGTTAGTGAGATGTCATTACTTATGGATCTCGATCTACATCCCTTAGTATTATTCTACTTGAAATTAGAAATATGATCACTCTCTTTATAAAGTTCTTATAATTATTTTTTATTTAGATAAATCCCATTACACATCCTAAATAAACCCATGATCATATAGTGGTGTACAGTTAACAAGATGTTTCCTATAGAAATTACGCTGATTATAAGAGAAAAATTTCAAGGTAGCAATTTATTTAAGGGGGGATAAATTAAAAACCTAAAATTCTTATAGATAATTACCTTTAAAAAAATAAATTTGTAGGATAGATTTCTCCACACACAACATAAAATTAAAATAAAACTATGATATGGTCATACAATTAAATACCTAGCCATTAAAATTAGTGATAATGAATAGTAGGGACCACTTTGTGAATTATATGTATATAGAAAAAATATTATACTTTTTATATGATTATAAATTCAATTAGATTACCTTTAATTACTAGTAAGATCATTCGTTATTTGGAAAAGTATATTCTTAAAAAATTTCCTTTTATGTGATACACATTTTTATTTTAAGAAACACATGAGTAATGATGATAAATTGTTTGATATTAAAAATTTCCTAAAACAAATTTAGTTGGGGAATGATATGAAATAAGAATAAGAATATTTAATATTTGAAAATATCATTTTACAAAAAAAATTGTTTTATTTTAATGATTTATTAAAATAACAAAATTTAATAAATTTCAAATTTTATATTTATAAAAATTATCCTCATTTTTTAATTCATAATTTCAAAATTTACTTAGTATGAATTTTGGAGATTTCTTTAAAAGGTTTGTTTTTAATCAAAAATGAGGTTTTAAAAAAACCTAAATTTTTTATGACATAAAATTATAGAAGAATGATCTATAAGAATAAAAAACCTTTTATGTGATCATATATGAATAAATAAAATAACATTATTTTTTTTAAAATATTCATTGAGCTTATAAATCATATTTAAAATATTTATAAAACTAATTAAAATATCACATTAATAAAAAATGGTAATCAAACATTCCTTTAAATTTAAATATTTTAAGGGACATTTAGTTTTGAATTTACTTTTAATCCTCGTAACATATATATTTTTTATAATAGTGAAATTTATGTCATTAAAATCAGTATCCCATATAATTATATCTTTTATATATATTTAATAATTAAAAAAGATTATTTCTCTAAATAAAATTTTGTGTGACTATGAGTATTTATTATCATATTAAATTTTCACACATTTAGAATTTTTATTTGATAAAATGATTTTCAGATTTGAAATTATAATTATTAAATTACATAAAAATTTAAATCTTATTATTTTCCATTAAAAATAATTACTAAGGTAATAAATTAATTACCACGGTAAAAGTAAATTTGGGTTTGAGATAAAATTTTTAAAAGAAAAATCCATAAAACACCAAAATTTATCTCAAATGAGTATTTGAGGTGAGTTTAAACCCACAATTATTTTCCTCTCCACAATTTTCAATTTAGTTGCCTTTAGAAATTGAATAGTAACCTTTTATTATTTAAATTGTATAGGTTACCCCCAAAAACTACCCTTACCTTCACTTATAAAGGGATTACGTCTTCACTACTTCAGGTGTATTTCCCTGAACCAAACCACCAGGTCTGAACTAGAGAGTCACATGACCTCATGCAGGCCTCCTTGTACATAAGAGGCTTTCGTCTAGTAGTGAGGGTCCATATTCTATCAAATGGAAGACTATACCCTCAGTAACATGTCATCTCTATACACCATAAACATAACATAATATAATAAAATATAATAAATCATAGTACCTTATGGAAAAATAAATGCCAAAATTCATGAATGTCATACAAATAAAAAAACAAGTTCCCAGTGTGAAAATATACACTACAATAATGTGAAAGAATGAAAAATGTAAATAAAACTGTGGAATACTCTAGTGGATTCATGTTTCATCCACCATATCTATGATCCAAGACTCAGTTTACAACTAAGGGCCCCTTTCACTTCCTTAGATCCTTATACATGACTTCTTCACATGCATTGAGATTCCCATTTAGGGTGTGACTAATAAAACCCAATAGGACACCATCAATGTATAACTAACTAATGTTCATATGTATTACTAGTGAATATAATGATACCAAAAAATTATATAATAGTCATAATAAGAACACAACCACATACCTAGTGGTCATGTACCAACCAAGCTATCACAAAACCGTAGACGAACCTTCTTTATCTCTATACCCAAAGGATATTCATAAGATTTATTAGGTGAACAATAAAAATCCATGATACTCATAAACACTTCTATTGGTTTTCTATAGGTTTTGAGATGGGGTAGTCCCCCATACATTCATATCCTATCACTATCATAGGTCAGGACTCTAGGTCATCGTACCCCGACAATGCCACAGGTCAGCCCTCCAGACCGTCATTACCCAAATGACTCTTCCTATGATCTAGCCTCCAAGTCATAATTCACCTACCATATTCACAGGCCCATATTCATCATCATTGAAATCCATGTTCACTCCCCCTATAATGGATAATTATCACATGATGGTTCTCTTATTCCAAGTACTGTAAACACCTAAAATGAAATGAAAACACACAAAAAAGGTAGAGTATACATAGAAATTCAAAAAAAATCATCATGAGAAAAATATTATCAATATTAGATACCTGTGATTAACCTAAAACAAGTTCAATAAAGTCACATTTGTACTAATGGAATAATATAACATCATTAGGTATCATGGGTTATACACACACACATTTGATCATAGTCAAGGATGACCAAATAAGGTAGCCCATAATATGAATTATATAATGTAAAAAATTATATGAGAGACCCAAATGGTAAGTAACTTCCTACCTCAATTTGGTTGATGAATAACTCCAAGGATCATCAATGTATTGAAGGTAGAACACATCTCAAACCCATAGAGGAAGACTCGCACATCATGGATTTCTAAATCACATTTCAGTTCTTTAAGAAATATGTTTACAATAGAGGCACCAGATAATTCCATGTCAAAATGTTCATTACATAAACATATGACTTAATAAGTTCATAAATTTAATCAATTATAAGGTTTTTTGAAGGAATTAATTTCAATTCTCCGCATCTGTTGTTGATTAGAAAACATATAATAAATTCATTATTAGTTCTCTAAGAGGACCTTCGGTCTAGACAATGATCATATATCCATCATCAATCCATAAACGTCAAATATATTCATGATTATAATCAATAAGAAAAAGATATCATAATAATAAATCTATGAAAATACCTAGAAACATCTACTATTATTGAGGATTCTAGATCCATATAAAATGTTTTTCAATGACACATTGAATCTTCCTCCAATATACCACAGAATCATCAATGTATTTAGAATTACTCATCAGTATTCCATAAATAAGGGGTTTAGGAATATTATTCTCAATCACTTACACATATATTCTTTGTTAATGGTTGTAGATCATGATTTAATTAAGAAAAATCATTAATACGGTAGATTGAAAAATGATCTCTGAATAAGTAATGAATTTATCATCGAATCATGAAATAAAACATAAATCCATCATTGATCCATGATCATATCACAATAATTATAGAGAAAAGGTATTATATATAAGAAAATATTACCATTATAGTGTCTCTATATTGATCCTACATAGAATGAGAATATGGAGATGAATTGGAGACCTCTAGGGATATTGGGGGGTCTCAAATTTGGAAAAGGTCATTGGGATGTATATTTGTTAGTTAAGGGGGTTAAAACCTAGTTCTATTAAATTCTTATGGGGTTCCTTAATTTCACCCCAGGTCTAGGTGCATTGGTCACTCAGTGGACCTAAATATTTATTCAATGGAACCACTGGCCATCAGGTGGGTTCTATAGGTTTATATAGGAATGTTAGAATTCTAGTACTTTGACAGTGGGTTCTAGTGGCTATATTTTACCACTCCATCATTTATTACTTCCTGAAATTTCAAAAAAATTATCATAGCTTTGTTAACCAAAAATCATTCTTTTAAACCACCAATATTTGTGAATAAAAAGGTGTAAATGAATTTTTATAAACTCAAAATATATCATACAGTAAGAAATAACAAGGATGTTAAATCATGACTCACACCTCATTGGAATTTATTCTTAAAACTCTATAAAATTTATATTCCTAGAACCCTCTCATGGGTTTAAAATATTCTAGTTATCATTAGTTAACATAAGGCCTTTATTTATAATGTGACTTAAAGGAAAAATCAAGTCCCTAACATGAGTATTATCTGCTTCTTTGTATTTATTCTTAATTATATTATTCAAAAAAAATCTATCCAGATAAATATAATTATATTAGTATAATTTATATTATTTATTTTTACAATATTATGGGTAGTTCCACTATTTACCCAGATAACCCATCCATTGAGAAAAACAAAACTACTGTTAATGTGTTGTGTGGACTATCACATCTATGACCCAATGTGTTTCATTGTCCTTCACCTCTTTATATGGTTATATAAAACTGTTGTATTAAATGATATTTATGATATTGTTATGTTTATGTTTTATTAAATTAAAAAACATATTCATGATATGATCAATAAATGATCATCATTAATTTGGTCATTTAAAATAAGAATACTGAGAGGATAACCTTGTATTCAATTATGATAATTTATTTATATCTATTTTTTATTCTTAAAATTAAATTAAATTTTAATATATCATAGTAAAAAAACAAAATAATATCATTATGATTCTTTTATAATTATATTACTATAAAACTGCCTCATAATCATTCATTAAATCGGGGTATGTTCATTTTTTGGCTTGTTTAACAACCTAATTGAATGATAACATGAATTTATATCATTAATGGATATGGGAACACAATTAATTGTATAATATGATATAGATTTGTAAATAATTATTTGTTTTTTTTTTGTTTTTAAATTTTTATATAAATATGTAATTCTGAAAAAACCATTCAATTTTCAAGAAACAGAAAAATTTGATTATTATCGACATCAAAAACAAGGATAAATACTAAAAAACTAATGAATGGAATTTTTAAAAACATAAATAATTATAAAAAAATCCTTCAAAAAAATTAATGATATAGTAATAATAAAATTTAAAGAAGAATAATCACAGGGACAACTATTATGAAACCAAAACAAATGATCAAAACTATAAACAGCTGATGTAGAAAATCGTTAGAATTCATATGGATAAATACTATATATAAAGAGTATAAATTAAAATGTTAATGATTAATTATATAAATTTTTGGATTAATATTTATATATTTTGTATATAGGAGGCTAAATTTTATTCATTGAATTTGAGATAAGAGGTAGGGGTTTTCATCTAAAATTTCTATCATTGAAACATGTTTAATATTATGATCCTAATTTACTTAATATCACTTAAATTCTAGCTAATGGAGATATCGAATCATGAAGTATATTTTAATAATGGTATTTAATTTAAATTACTTGTCCACTCTTTAGAGGGATTTTATTCAAAAGTTTCTAAAGTCATATGGGTTTTCTCAGTCTCAATTATGATTCCTTGAGACATAATTCCTTTTTCTCACCATGCAGTATTATTATCATTCATTCCCAACCAATGTATATATTTTTTTCATAATAATTTTATTTAATAATATTTTATAGCTAAATAATTCCCTATAATTCCATTATTTATTTTCTTTCTGGTTTCCATTGTAGTATGGATTTTTTTTAACTCATTTCTCATTCATTGAGTTACAATTTTTCTCTTGAACGTATTTTATATAATTGGGTAAATTATATCCTTCTATTTTATTATGTGATATTCTATGATTATTTTATAAGGATATAAATTCCATGCATATAAACCCTTTAAAAATAATTCCTCACTTCATATGTTGTTTTCTTTTATGACCATCCACCTTATTTCCATAGAAGGTTTATGATCATGTTATTCAAGTAATGAATTATTTATATACTCATTAATATATCTAGTGTGAACATAACATTTTAAATTAATTCATATTATATTATTTTGACCTAGAAATACTATTTTTCTACGAACATGGTGAAAAGTATTGCCGTACTTTTTGTTGTTATTCCAATAAGGATGATTATTAGAAAGTTGACTATGTGTTGTTTATCCATCCACCTTATACCTCCAGGTGGGAAATGATCATGTTAACCATTTTATTTACTTCATATAAATTATATTAATTATTTCTTATTATTTAATTCTAAAACATCTTGATTATGTTTTTCATTTCCTTATTTCTCATTATATAAATAACAATGTTTTATTGAGGAAGAGGTTCCTCGTGAAATGGTTTGAAATATCATAATGACATGTATGATGAATTCATTTGATATAATATATCAATAGGTGTGGCCCAAATTATATATCCCCATGAGAAACCAAAATACTTATGAGACCAAATAGGTTTGAGTATGTTTTTTATCTATACTGAATTCAGTAATATTTCATGAAAATGATCTCAATGATATGTAAAGTGTCCTAACATAAGGCCTTGAAAATTGGTTGTTGATGTCTGGAATTATGAATATCATCAGTAAGATATTATTATTATTTATATCAATGCCTTTATTTATTGTCATGGATAAATCATGGTCTCAGTTTCAATTTTATCATGGATTTATATTTTTTACTTATTCTTAACATAATATTCATATCATGTTGATCCCATAATTACATAATTTATTTTTTTTCCTTTCTAATCAATTGAGGTCACGCATTGTTAGGTTTTCATTTTCACATTTTATAAAGAAGAGAAATACATGTGACATGTATATTAGTATAGTACATGTGAAATAATTTATGGGATATTATTAATAATCTTTATGAATTAATTAGTTTTGTATATAATAAAAAAAATTATAATTGATACAAAGAACATAGGATTTTGCTGTTTTTTTGTATTAATTATCATGATATATAAACCTAAAAATATCATATATATATAAGGTATTCTAAATTATTTATTGATTTTTTAATTATATATGGTTATATCTAGTATTTTATAGCTAGTATCAAGAAAATATGAAAATTATGTGTATAAGAGAACTAGATCCCGGAGTGTAGGTTCTTGGAATCATAATGATGGAGTTTGGAGTTATTAACTTGTTAGTATTGAATGAATTTGAATGTAAAAATATTTAGTCAGACTTGATGTGTGATTTAGAAAGGGATATATACTATGAAATAAGTTATTTGGGCCCCTTTTGATCTTTGATAAGGACTATAATCTTTTTTAGAACCCTAGGTGATGCAATTATGATTGTATAGTAGAGGTCAAAGAGAGGTGAATGAATCTTGTTTTTTTCACTTCCTTTTAAATTTTAGAGATCGGGATAAGTTAAAATGAATATAATTAAATGAATCTTAATGAATTCCATTCTTTGGGATTATGATTTTTTCTTCATCATTATAGAGATGCTAGTTTGTCATCATTTTTGTGAGGTTCAGGTAAGTGGGGTTTAAAATGATTGTCTAGTTAACCACTGAATGATTGATTTGAATAAGGAGGATGAGGCTTCAAGGAATACTTTATTAGAGTTCTAGAATTAGTTATTGGTTAATAATGAGGGGAGTGTCACTGAATTGGACACTCAACAAGGATTGTAGGATCTCAAGGTTTTTATCAATCTAATCTGATCAAGGGTGGAATATTTTGATTTTCTATTTTCATTAAAATTCATTTGGTTGTGTTCCATAGCTGGGTTTTATATATTGTGGAGAAAAAGAAAGTAAATGTTTCCTGGGATTATTTATAGTGATACTTTCACACCGATTTTATAGCATTTCCATGAGTTTAGTGATGATGGAATAGTATTTATTAATTTAGTATGGGATCCAAAGCATGTTAAATCTAAAGAACAAATTAAAGGACCTTATTCGCATCACCGCTAATATTTTTCTGAATTAGGAGTTCCAAGCAAGATATTTGTAGGAGAAACCATGCTTAGTTATTCGATATGTAGTCACCTCATTTACACTATCTATATATTCAATGGTATAGAATAAATCTGAGTTTATTGAGAGGATGTGTGGGTATTTAGGATCATCTAAATATGGGATTAATTAGAGCTACATGAGGAGAATATATTTTGGTAGCAGATCTAAAATGCCTAATTTATTGAGGTTATGACTAGTATAAAACCATCCTCAATAGTTTCATTCCTATTCTTCTGGATATAGTGGTCCCATGGATCCATTGGTATATTTAAACTATTTTTTTTGTGGTTCTTTCAATCAAAAATAACATTTTTTGGCCATTTATGGGTCTCAATATGTTGTGGAAGGTCCGATTTTGAATCATCCCTATTAGAAGAAATTGCCTCATAAATATTATCAGTAGTAGAGACAACATGATTATGTCCCCCTAAGAGGAGTTAGAGTTAGTATAGGTCACTCCCATGATGATCCTCATCCTCAAGGAGATCAATATGAGCATAGATTTGGAGGTGTCCATCAATGGTAATGCAAAGGTGATGGATATGGATAGTTTTATTCATTTAAGGTAAAAGTACTAGATTGTCTATATATCATTTTAGGTACTATATATTTATCATCTGCATTGGTTTATACTTTTTCTTATTTAGGATAACTATGCTCATTTATTACCCCCACCTTATTCTATACCAAGGGACTCAAGGTGAAGAGGCTTTTGTGTCCTAGGTGCAGACTATTATAGTTAGAGATCAGATGAGATTTCATGACTTATGTTTAAGCTGTAATATTATTATAGGGTTTCATTACTCATATAAATATTTTTTTCTACCATAAATACAACATTATGATGTAATATTTATCATCTATGAGTTGAATTCCGTGAATTCCATCATTGATCATTTCTTGAGGTGTGTGGTGATTTTGAAAAGCATGGTCATCTTGTGGTGTTCAGTAGAGAGTGGGAATATCAAAAGGGACATAGTTGATTTAAGCCTCTATTTTCCTATTAAATGGAATTTTCATTAGATTTTGTAGATTTTTCGATGAAATGTTTTCACATAGTCTTTGAGGAGGATTTATATGTATTCCCTGAGGAGGTTTTGTCCCCACCAAGTCAATATGACATCATGTTCATGATAAAATTTCATCAAGTTGACTCTGTGATCTTAATATATTTCAAATGGAAGGAGCCTTCCTAGATATGGGATTTAATTATTTAAATTTTTCATTGACTATATACATAAGGGATTTATTTGGATAAGTATATCATCATAGTGTGCTTCCATATGATTCACCAAGAAGATGGATGGTGGTCTGACTTTTTTTATAGATTTCTAATAGATAAATTAGAAGATAGAGAATAACTATTATTGTCATTTGAGTATTGGTCATTTATTCAACCATTTGAAGGGAGCCATCTGGTTTCCAAAGGATGTTCTAGAGTTAGTATATAACTATATGAGTTCTGGGAGGATATCCTAAAACTATGTTTCAGTGTTATTATGAACACTTAGATTCTATTATTATTTCATTTTGTTTCAAGAAAACCCCAACTATTTTCATGAGACTCATGAACTCTATGTTTTGTGAGTTATTGGAACAGTTCACGGTAGTATTAATTGTTGACATTTTTATATGATTAATGTATTAGGAGGTTCATGTCAATAATCTTAGGGATATATTAAAATACCTTCCATACCATCATCTATATGGATATTTTTCAAGTGTTTTTTTATATGGTGCTTCATTTTCATGGGATTTTTTTTGTCATGGTTGGTAGTGTAAATTGATCCATCTAATATTGTGGTGGTTGTTTCATGGTTTCCAATAAATAAAATTGCATAGTTCTTTAGTTTCCTTGGACTCATGGGATATTATGAGATGTTTATGTCTGAATTACCTCATGATTTTACCCCATGGATGGATTTAACAATGAAAATTGGATTTTTTGTATGGACTAATTAGGGATAAATAATTGTTGAATACTATATGTGGAATTTTATAAATGGTGTTATTCTTGAGTTCTTAGGTGGGGGAGTGATTTTTGAGGTTTTCTATGAATATTCCCATCTCAAATAAGGATTTGTAATAATTTTTTAGAGAAAATTCATCTCATATAGGATACGGAATTTACACAACCATAAGAATAATTATTCCATCCAATATCTATAGTATACACACTCATATATTCCTTGATTCTATGGATACATTACCTCATTAGTGATCACTTTTTGGTCTTTAAAGATCAAAAAATATACAGGTATATATTCTATTAGTGTGATCTGAATATACATCAGTGGAGATGGATGGAATTTTATAGTATTTTTATTTCTATATATCATATTGAACTGGAAAATTTAATGGTTTAGGTAATGCACTAATTGGGAAGTAACGAGGATATATTTTTTTGGATTATGGGATTCTTGTACTTTATTAGAGGAGATCGTGATGATGCATCTTAATATGTGGAATTTTGGTGGTAGTGGTTTTCTATACAACATAAAAATATAGTCTTCCAAGATGTATCTTGTGAAGAAGACTCAATTGAGGACATCGTGATAGAGGTGGTGTTGGATCATTTCATTCATAGTTATTTCTTGAGGTATGGTTGGGGGATGCTAAAAATTGGCTATTGTTCTGTGGGAGGTTTTTTATTCGATAGGAGATTCATGGTGAGGTTCTTAGTGAGTTATATAGCTCAATAATATATTTCATGCTAGTATATCTATGATTTAAAATTCATTTAGGGGTTAGTTTTCGGTTTTTGGATGAAGCGATCATTAGCAGAGTTCATGTTTGGATTCTTGGTCTTCCAATAGTTAAAGGTATAAAATTATTTTCTAGGTAGTTTTTTACCACCATAGGTTATCCCTTTGTTGAAATGGGAGGACATATAAATGGATTGTTTCACTGGTTTACTCGAACCCGTAGAGGAAAAGATTATTTTTGGGTGATCATGGATTGTTTGAAAAATTAGGCTTATTTCATAATGATCCATGAGTCATGTTTCATGGATTTTTTTCATGATGTAGTATGTGGATGAGATTGCATGGCTTCATGGGTTACTTATTACCATGATTTTGGATCATTATTCTCATTTTACATTGCCAGTTTGGGGGGTATTCAACAAGATTTTTTCTAAAAGACTTGTCGTAGAACTACTTTTCATCCTCATATGTATAGGTAGATAGAGAAACCCATTTAAAAACTATATACTTTTTGTCTGTCTATGTCTTATATATGAATGGTTTACCAGTGGAGAACCTTCCTTTGGTTGAATTTTCTTATAACAATAGCAACCATCCATCCATTAAGATGGATTCATTCAATGTGTTGTATGGTAAAACCTACAGATCTCCATTTCACTAAACAAAATTTGGGGGATTGGGGTTTTATTCACCTATTATGGTGTAGAGAATGACAAAGAAGGTACATAATATTTAGGAGTAGATGAAGATGATGCAGAACCATTAAAAGTGTTATCATTACCAAAGGAGGATACGTATAGAGTTTCTGGTTGATAATCAAGTATTCTTGATATTTACCCCTCATCATCTGTAGTAGATGTTTGGAAATTGTATTAATATTTATCCTCAATTTATTTTCCCTTTTGATTTATTTCTACATATAGGAAAGATGTTTTATCCTTTGTAAATTCCTCTATATTAGGACTGGATCCACGATGTATTCCATGTGGCACAAATTCTATTAATATTGTCATGATTATTATCATGTTATTTATTGGATATAGTTATATGTATTGGATGAAGAGGTCTTTTTGTATTATATTATTGAAATTTTGTGTCAATCCAGAGATGTTGTTTCATGGGTGAGTTATCCTTTTGGTTCATGTTTTGTGGAAACATGGTGTCCAAGAAGAGATTATATGGGAACATGAGTTATAGATTATAACTCAGTAACCTGATCAATTTTGATCATATTTATTTCTAATGAACTTTTATATTTTATGATGAGAATATTTAAAATATTTTCATTGTTACATTTAAATCATTTTTTGTTGGCTGTTGTTTTTTTAGTTGTGGAGTTGTAGTTGATTGAGAAGTATCTTACAGGAACATTTAGACTTAGAAGTTGTTATTTTTTTTCTAGTTTTGGTTTTAATTGTAATTAATGAAAATTTTTTGGGTGATATTTAATGTAATAAACTAAAAATTAATGAATCATTAGTTTGTATATTTTGGATATTAGAAGCATTGGGAGTATATCAGATGGAGAGATCGGTTTCTTGAGTAAAAAAATTAGTATGGAGTGTTAGGTCATGGAAATGACCTACTAGTCAAGGAATGAATTGTTAGATATAGTAAATTGTAAATCTGTAGGTGATCAGTCATCAGGTGATTCTTCTTTGTTGTCATTTTTAGTCTCAATATAGATTTTCGGGGTTATTCTTAGTGTGTTTCAGACCACAGTCTCAGGTATCATAGTACAAGGGCCTAGAGGTAGTTAGTGGTTTTATTTTATATTTTATCATTTCATGGTGTTTTTTTGAAGTGTGTTCCTTATTCAATCATATAATATTTAAAATGTTAACTAATATTAATATGGAGTGATATGGGGAGATTCAAGGTGCAATTTCTAGGGATTTGGTGAAATTAAACCATCATTGCGTGATTGTGTTCTATCTCACCATAATGAAATGTGTTCTAGTGTAGATATAAATTTGAAATTTTATCTAAATTATTATATTTTCCAATTATTTCATCAAAAATCAAGAAGAAAGAATTTTTACCCAAGATATTCTTGAAACCCATCAATTGGTGTTGATCCTTTTCCTTAAGAGATCTATTGAAAATGATCAAAGATGAATTAACAATATTTTATACTTGATTCTCTCTCTATTATTCCATATTAAGAAGACTATAAAATATGTTTTTATATATGTTTTAGTCACAAATGTGTAATTTTTCTCTATCTTGATTTGAATTTCCCTTATGTGGGTGGGTCTTATAGTCATCTCCTTTCACTTTATTCTTTCTCTTCCACTGTTAAAGAATTTATTGAGGTAGGGGACATGAAAAATCTAATTATTTATGTATGAATTTTGTAATTTTCAGGTTTTTCACTTTCTTTGGGTGAATGATAAAGATTAATATAAATAAACATTAAATTGAAATAAAAATTAAATTTATGGTATAGGGTGTTTCGCATGTGTTTACTGGATTCCATGAGATTTATTAAGATATTGATGCCTATTTATCTATTATTTTTAGTAAAAATTTCATGATATTATTAATATATTTGTCATGAATCAGCCAAAGTTGACCCAACCCATCACCCGATATGTCTCACTACAATTCACAAAGGGTGTTCTCGATTCCTGGGCTGGTGACTACTTCTTGGGAATAAAATAAATACAGCTGGGAATAGTTCCACCCAATGAAATGAAATAAATTAGAATAAATCCATCAATAAATATAAAATGACATATCCTTACATCAAATATTCATATTCTAAATCAGAAGATCAAATTAAAATTTAAAATTGTAGTAATATGATGTATAAATACAATACATCACATGTAAGGACTTGTGTTTTTTAGTATTGTTCAATTGATCCGAAAATCAAATATTTTATTTTGGGTACTCATGAGTAGTAAAATGGTTATTTTTACAAATAATATTACCTTAGATAACTTTTAAAACCACTCAATTCGTCCCAGAATAAGGAAATTACACTAAGTAAAGAGTTTTCTGGAATTCCTAGATGTTAATGTTTCAAGGGAATATTTAATATTCAATTAATTACATATTAAATTATTCTTGTGGGTTTGGGATGTGATATATTATTATTGGAGTGTCATATTGATATTTTTATTCTACATTTACATTTGAAATGAGGGGTTTTCATAGGTTAGTTATGAACGCACATGATTTTCTGGGACATAGGACTGGTGTTAAAAAATAATTTAATTAATTAATTGAAATTCCCCTCCCCCACCCACAACCTGTTTGGATTCCCAAAAATAGTAGGAAGGGGAATAGAACCTCACTAATGTGATGGTTGGTCCAAGAGTAAATGGGGGAACGGGTCCACTAGATTTCAACCATAGCATTGATCGAGATCGGATAGAGGTGAACCAGCTTCAGTGAGCGGATTTGGACCCGAATATTTGGGGTTTTCTCAATGAGGTTGGATGTATTTGAGTATTATTCCCTAATACTAATATATTATATATATTTTTATGTTTAAGGGCCTTTTAAGACTATCGATGGCCTCTTAGGGGAAAATCTATGCTTAATCGTAGGAAGAATGGGGTTTCTATAGGTTTTTAGGGGTTTTCCATTCACAAATCCCAACTGCAAAGCTTTTAGTTTGAGAAAAAAATTCAATGTCTTCATCCTATTTAGTGAATAAAATGTTTTAAAAATTACACTTCATTTATTGGAGTTCATGATGTGCAGTGGTTCATGGCCATAAACTCAAGAACATGGATAGACACAGCTTTTTAAACTAAACATTTTGTACATATAGTACACACCAGGTAGAGGTGCATGGCCATGTGACAGGATACTTGGGGAGATGGAATTTTTGGAATACACACCATTTACTCAATGTACATGGAATGTAGTGAATCTTGGTCATGTGGAAGGGTACGTGGGAAGAAATCCCATGTAAGGGGGACATGGTCATGGGGATGCACATGGTCAGAACCCGAGTATGACATGGTAGTGTTGTATTACATAGCCTTACCCCATGTGATCTAGGACATGTAGTAGTAAATGGGTAGAGATGGAGTTTTGGAATACACAATTTGTACTAGGGGTTAATGACATGCATTACCCCTTGTTTTTCTTTTTTTAGGGATTTGAGTGATTTTTGTACCCCTTGGTCAGAATTGGACAAAAGAGGAGTCCATTTGGAGTGTTTTTTCATATAGAACTTTATGTTGGAGACATTGAGGAATTTTTCAGAATTTTAAGAGGTGTATTCATGTAATTAATAATGTTATGATATAGATTTTTTCCTCCATTAATTTATTTTAGTTATATTATGAGAGTGATACTTGGGATGAGACCCTTATTAGGTTCATGATGATAATTTTAGTATGGGTTATTTATAGACATTGATTAGTGTGGAAATTTAATTTTTCATCATTAACAAAACTAGTTGTTTGACCATGGTGGTGGATAGGTTGGGTGTGCCAGACAACCTACAGTGGCATGGAAAAGGGATGGGATTCAATCCATCATCCTTTAGAGGATTTTCTACCTTTGGGGATTTTGAGGCCATGAGAAGCTAAGTAGGAGGTTGTGGGATGTGTGACCTATTATATATGGGTTTTGACCTAATATTTATGTCATTATGGGGGATTAGAAAAGGAATTCCTCTTCTTGATTTCTAGCTCTAGGGATCCAAATATGGATTCCTCTATTTATGTGTTAACCTAGAGGGCTATGTGGGGGATCAATTGATGTGATGACCCTAAGAAGGTTCATTTTATTGGGTAGTAATGTTTATAAGTTTTACTTTTGGACCTAGAATGATTTACGAGCCATTTGGACTGAGATATTGTTAATGGGAATGAGATTTTGACCAACCCCTGACAAGGTTCTCTATTTGTCGAGGTTGATACTTGGATTACGTTTGTGGGGGATATTGTAATACGTTTGGGATTCCATGTTTTGTATCATGAATTAATGATATGGGCTTTCATAATTCAGTTAGTGGGATATTAAAATCCACATATATAGTTTTAGATGTCTAACATAATGCTTCACACCTGAGGTTGATAGACTAGAAAATGATTATCTCCTTGCATTGTTCTGGATTTCTAACATGACACACCACATATAAGGTTTGGTTGAAATTGAAGGAATCTTCATTCCAGTATGATATTTTTTTGAATAAGATTCTCTATATAGGTATTGATAGTATTAATGGTTGTATAGGTTAATTGATTTTGATATAGATGAAATGGCAGACATCAAAATCCCTATAATGTGATTTGGATAATGGAATATGGTTCCCATAAGTATTAGTTAGTTTTGTAAATTATAGATCATGTGTCTGAATAAGGATCTGGAAACTGATTATATTCTATATTGTACATGTTCTAGATTTATGCTCTTTTTAGTGATGGCTTACCATATATATTAGGATTTGGGACTATGGATCCTCATCTTTGGAATGGTGCTAGATTTATGTCTTGGGTACCAACGATGTTGATTCATAGTTAGGTGCTATATTGAACCTCTAAGAACTATTATTTATGAAAGTGGGATAGAGATTTGAATGATGTTATGTATTTTAGTGGTACTTTTGTGTGGAATGAGTACCTGAGAATGATGCTTCTATTTACAGAATAAGAGATAGTGATTCTCATCATAAGGTTTGGTTTCGATGGACATGGTTTTGAAACCACTATGTTACTTGTGATGAACAGTAATATAGTCATGCTCAGAGGCACCCTAGCATTGGCCAACATATGTATGGTTAATCATAATCATGGACCTCATGATAGATGGTTGTTTATTTTTTTCATTTATGTTTCTACTAGGCTTTACATATTTCACGAGAAAAAACTTTTAGAAGTTGGTTATAGGTTCACCATTGGGATTGGACTACTCATATTTATTTATCACCACTTATACACTCACCTCAGTGTGTTTGCAGTCCTTATGTCAAAATTCTTGTTGAGAATGAATGTATGACGGATTCTATAAAGGAAAATGGTTACATGATTGAGTGGGTGCTCAAGTGGAGTATGATGATTGATATTGAGATTCTTGATAGGGTACTAGATATTGGTTATGTTATATGTCTTGAAATTAGAAGTAGATCCAAATGTATTTATTATTAATTTTTTATTATAGTATATGTTAATGGATTAGTTGTTGATCGATGTTGTATAAAAATCAGGGTAGTTTGTGCCTTTATTGTATGTTATTTTATTAAAGAATGATTATGTTTCAGTTTTTTAATGATTCCATGTATTATGATTTGTATGATATCTGGTTATATAATTCTATTTATGCACACTAACAGAAGGTTATATTCTCCTAACAATTCCACATTAGACCCTCACATCAAGTTGGAATCCTCTATTATATACGTAGGTGAGCATAAGGTATTTTTAGAGAATGGGATCGTGGCACCAATTTAGAGTAAAACAGGTCCAGATGTTATAAATTTTCATTAGAGTAATTAATTTTCTACTTTATCTATTGGGATTTTAAATATTAGAGATATAGGATTGTTTTAGATATTGTGAAGGATGTCAGACCAATTCACCACAAACACGTTTTTTGCTAGGAATTCCTATTCACCAGTGGATGGGATTGATGCTCTCGGTAATTGATGTTACATTTTTATATGATTTCTTCTTCAATAGAAACACATTTGGTTTTTATTTTATAATTTGCGATAGATTAATAGATCAGGGCCCATTTTCCAGAGTCCTATTTTTGGGATTTTAATCCTTTCCTTTATTAGAATGATTTGTCTCATGCATCCTGATATACATATAGGACCCACATGTTACAGACCTTCTAGTGTTTAACATTTCTAATGAAATAGGATCTTCTATTAAAAAGTTTCAAAATCTTCTCATGCAATGTTTACTATATAATTAATTAGTGTTTTATGGTAGTTTATGGGGATCTATAGTGAAATAATTGACGATGAGGATACCAGTGTGGTCCTCATGAACAATTGTTTCAGTAACCTTAGTGAATCAATATGGTATATGTATATGACCAATAGACCCTTGTGGGTGGTTGTTATCTAAGATTAGTTGTGTGGAAATTTCCTCTAGAGAGCATCCGGATGCACATATGCTCATAGAGGATAAGTCCCCTAATAGTGTGTAGTTGATTTGGTAGATAATTTCATTTCTATGTGAAATTATATAGATGAGTGTTATGACCTATTGATTAAAAGAAATTTTTGGATGAGAGTTTTTTGTATTCCCCGTGAGTTATGTCCTTTTATGAGTAGGCCTAGACCTAAGTGGGGGACCCAAGTGACCTTCCGTGACATGACTCCAATTTAGAGATTTAGTGTCGTTTGAATATCGTGGCTAATCCTTGAAATGCATTGACTAAATTATGTGATCCTTTGGGTATGTATTGAATATATGGATACATTAGGTATTCAAAAATGGTTCATGAAGTTTGCATACCATTTTGAGTTTTAGGCTCATTATATGCGTTATATTTTTGGAAAGGAGTACTAGTGTGCAAGTTTTTTATCCTTGTGATTGGTTTCAAGAGAGGATAGTTCTTTTATGTGTCTAGACAAGGAAATAGTTATGTAGGAAGGTTGTTCATGGAGGTTATGTACAAAATCTAGAGCATAAGAGGTGCTCAAGGTTATTTTGTTAGGTTATGTGAGCCGACTATTCATAGGGTGTGACTCGCTAGAGTCATAAAAGGTTTTTTGGTGGGGTTTGAAAAAAGTGTGTGATGGTTAAGCATTAATGGAATCATGGATGAATGAATTTTTAGTGATGCATTGTGTCATTGGGTTTGTGGAAGGGGTGTCACATAAGTGTATGTTGTGATTCTTGATTTGATTAGGTATCCATGAGTAGGATTTAAATTTTTGTGGGTGTAATGATAGTCTTATTGGAAATGTGACATGTGTCCCTTGGGATAGAACTATGATGTTTCATGAAAGGATGTGTTTGTAGTGGTAATAATGGATGACATTGTGGTGTAATTTCTGTCTAGAGACAATAATTCCCAATATATTGACATTATCCTAAGTATGAAGAGAAATCACTAAATACATGCCTAGTTATTTATATGACACATTGATTTTATAAAGGGAGACTTAGGAGGTTGTGCTCATGGAGCAGTGTATGTGAAGCTATATAATGGGAGTTCACCATTGGATGTCTATGGGTGAGTTCGTCATGATGGATCTAATTTTAGTGTGTACCATGAGTGTCATTCTCAGATGCCAAGAATGGGTGGTAGTTTTTTTTCTATTTTTTTCTCTAGTGAGAGGAAGATAGCCATTTCTAGTTCCAAGGCTCATCATTGTTTTTGACATGGGTTGTTGTGTTGGTGTTACATTATGAGGTGATCGTAATTATACATCTATGGTGGGAAGTATCATATTAGTTTTTGTGATGTTACCATTTTTTTGGTATGGTCAAGGATGCCATAAGAACCACATCGAGAAGGCAAGTGGAATGTAAAGGATGTGTTTTGATAGGAAAATATAATGCTGGGAAATTTCATAGATTATAATCTACCACTGTAGCTTGAGTTCTATACTATAGAGAACTATGATCCAAATGATGTGTTTTCGATAATGTAGTGACATCTCAATATGTATTGGTTTAGTCATGCACTATATTTAGGGGTTGTTTATGGTGAAAAGATGTTTTTTAGCCTTTGATGGGCTGTATGAATTTTTTTTGAGATATGTTGAGAAAATGTGTTCTCATCCTAAATTATAACATAATTAGTTTAGAAAGAGTTGATGAATAATGTTGGTGGGGATGTTTGTTTTTAAGGCCAATGGGGATTCTTAAGGTAGAGAAGGTTTATGATGGAGATGTTGTAAGGACCCATGTTTTATGGAATTTTAAATTGAGCATAAATATAATTTTTTTCTTTCTAGTGCTTATAAGGGGTAAAATTTCATTTTTTTACTTTATAATATGATATTGGATAAGTTTTTACCACTCTTTTGGTCCTAGAATTATGCTTTTAACTGGGGACATGATTTTGGGGTAATTTGTATTCGTTCGAGTTTCATAGGAATATTTAATTATTTAAATATAAAATTGGTCATTATGGTTTCAGTGGAAATATCATCTGAGAAAAAAGCATTGGATCATGATTTTTACTATGTGATTGAGTGTAGAATGAGGTGATTTAATTAGGAAAGGTACGAACCCACATCAATTTTGTAACAAGCCAAAGTTTTTGATGGAAATTTACTTCTTATAATTATGTCACATAATCACATGAAATCATAACATATTGATCTACTAAGTGTTATGTGTCCTTTAAACATATGTTTGTCACTTTTGTTATTTGGATTTTGAAAATATAACATACATGGTTGTGATCAGTAAGTTATTTGGAGTATAATATAAGTAACTTAATTTTTTGGGAATCGAAACATACCCTTATGAATAGCAATGTTACCCTTATTAATATTGACATAACCTAAATAATAGTAACCTTGCCTATGGTAGTATTTAAATAAGGTTCAAGTGGCAGTATTATATATCTATTTCTTGTTATAATAAAATCATTGTTTTAAAATTAATATTTTTATGATTTTAATTAGATATTAAAATAATAATATTTAGAAAATTATTTCTAAAAAATTGATTTCATTTTTGGATTCTAAACATTGAAAAATGGTTTGGGTGAATGTTTTAGATTTTTTTGAAATACTTGAATTTTCTGAACAGTAAAATACATTAATTTAACATAAAAATACTTTATAATTTAAATCCACTATTCCTGATATCATAAGATATATAAGAACCCAAATATAGAACTCATGGGAATTTATTACTGTTATAGGTCATGGAATACTCACTATTTCTTTTCTTGTGAAGAAATAATAAATTAATTATTATAATGTTATGAAAACCTTCCTCCCCTCCACTATAAATACCACCCATCCTTACCTATTCTCTTCCCTCCTCTCAAACCTTGTGCCATGCCAATATTCGGCCCAAATATCTTCCCAATATCCTTCCAAATGTATAAAATTCCCTAGTCTCTTTAATATACTAAATCCTATCCCATTAATATCATCTCAAAGGAGATAAAATCAATATGTAAATTCCTCCTTCCAATTGTTTTATTTCTTTTAAGTTATTTTATTTTGTTGTTTCTTTCCTCACCTCCCTTCACCAAAATGGTATGAAAAATCCCATAACATAAATGTAATAGAATTATATTATGATAATGGGATAATTCATTTTATTAACCCCTTTCCCTATCATTTATTTTAATGCAATATAAACAATGTTTTAGAAGTGTAAATTAAGCATAATCCAAGACGGAAGGTTATCAATTTCCATTAACTTCTTAAATTATGTTCATGAAATAATTTTCATGGTTGAAACAGACCATAATAATTGTATTATGCCACATATATGGTTCTTTAATCCTTTTGTAAAAATGGTTTTGGTTTATAAAAAAAATGTGTTCTTTGTGGTCAAATAACTTCCAATTAACCCAAAAGGATGTCACTAAAGTTTTATATAATGATTCAACTTCACGTTAAGTAACCAAATTAAGTTTCAAACTATTTAACCTTATTTATTTTCAATAATAAATTATAAATTCAATCCTGGACAACCTTATTCATCATAAATGATTATCGGAACATGAACTAATCATTAAAACCAAGAAATCAAACAGACCCGAACAATGAAATTGAACCTCATAACCAATCAAAATGTTTCTAAACTAACACAAAAAGGTTGTAATAAATATTTTAAATATATAATAGGTTCTTTAAATATTAATTAATGAACCTAATTTTATTTTTCAATTCATTAAGTTCATGAAAAGACCACCATCAGACATCAGGTAAGGGATCGTCACCATATCACTTTTATTTAAAAATGTCCTATATGCTATGAAAATTTATGTGGAATAAATATTGAGGGGGTATGATTTCCCACCTCCACCATACTTAAATAATTATTTATAAGTGATGATAAAGCCTTTTATCTCCCATTAATACTTCTTAATTACAACTAATACCATGCTGTTAATCCGTAAAGAATTCTACCCAAACTGCCTTTATTCTTTCCGGTTTCTCTATCTTTCTTTTATCACAAATGAAGTTTTATTTTATTTTTATCTAATACTCTTAAATTAGGTTTATATGATCCAAAATTATGTTTCAATAACAATACATCATAACTTTTCTTGGACATAAATGCTTTAATGTGAATCTATCCTCGATACTTCTCAATAATAAAATTATTGTAAAGGAACTTCCCAAAAAAATTTCCCAATTTCATGTGAAATATATAATTTGTTTTAATCCATCAATTTATTTATAAAATCGGTATTTTTATTAATAAAACATTATTTTTTCACTTCTAATTTTAGATAAAATATTGTTCTCTTTTCTATTTTGAAAGATCTATAATATTTTCCATAAAACTGCAAAAAAATATTTTAAATGATAAAATTTCTCAAATACATTTCATTCATGTTTTCACCTATGTTTGAAATCACATACCATGATATTTTACTATTTTACCATATGAATGTCTATGTATTTTCTAATTCCTTTCTTTCATGTACACATTCATGACACACCCTTTGGTTATACTTTATGTCATGATTGTGGTACCCAATTCTGTCCATGGGTAACACTTATGTTCAAATAAGATTGATTATGTATGATTATTTATGTGGAAAAAATATTCATGAAATGTAAGACGGGTGTTCGCAGATAGTGCTCCAATTCATTTGGTAATGTTGAGTCCCATGAGACATTATATGCGACAGTCTTGACAGTTAGCCTTGTCATGTGCTACTATGTGCAACGGCCTTAGCAGCTAGCCTTGGCTTATGCTGCTACAAGAAACAGTCTTAGTGGTTAGCCTTGAATCATTCTAAATTCATGTTTTATGTTTCTTCCACATTTTAATAATTCCATTTTCATATTATCCCACGATCAAATTTTATGATATGTTACATTTCATTTTATATAATTCCATTCCTTCTATTACAAGTGTTAATGCTTCGTTCTTTTGGTAATTCCCTTTCTGGGATTTTGGCTAATACCTTTGTTCATGTTATCCCCAAGATAAATTATGTATATTCATGAGCACAATTCTATTCCATCACTAATATAGGCCTAGAGAATTAACCCTTTTCCAAGTCACCCTATGTTGGCCCTCACAAGCAACCTAGCCACCACCTAGAGTCACAACTCAAACACTTTAACTAGGGAAAATCCCATTACATCACTAATAAGGGGCTCCTAAGAACATATTTTATATCCTCTAATCATCCTCATAACCCTTACTCTGGTCTTATACCATGTCTCACTCTCAGGATAAAACTAAAATCACATTCTAGTGTAAAATATCTCTTTTATAAATTACTCACCCCAAACTGCCTCTTAGAAGTCCTAAAATTCCCCAAGCCCCCACCATCACATTCTATAAAAAACACTCAAAAGGGATTATTATTGTGTTTAATTTCATCTATGGGGTGAAAATCACTCAAAAACCAAAAAAGGGAACAAAAGGGTGGTACACAACATGTGCCCTCATTACATGGTGTGTACTCAAAAACTCTTGTTTACCTAGTACTTATACATATCTTAGCTAACATGGGTTTTATTTGTGTACTAATACATAACTATGTCATACCTTGGGTATATCTGTATACTTTTACTTGGCCATAATTCCATTAAATGGGGTGTTTTCCCATGTACCTGCACACATGACCATATCCCACTACATGATGGGTATATATAATAAATGACATATAGTCCCAATATTCCATCTTCCCAACTACATGACCACATGGCCATGCACTATTTCATGTTTTGTACTCTATATACAGGACATGTAGTTCTAGAATCTCTATCTTCCCATGTAATTTGGTACATTTCCATGTACCACTATATGGTGTGTACACCAATTACACTGTGTTTATGTTCTAAAACATCATATACCTCAAATGGAAGGACCATGTGACAAGATTTTCTCAAACCACATGTCGTGTAGTTGGGATTTCCCAATAGAAAACCCTGAAATCCCCTAGAAACTTGTTTTTTTCCTCATTAATAATTTATTGACACATTATGTGTCCAGAAACATCATAAAAAATCTCTAAAACATAAATGAACATAATATCTAGGGATAAGTTCATAAAAATAAAAAAAGACCTAGCTCTTAGTGTAAAAATAGGGGATTTTGGTCCAAATCCCATCCTAGAAGTTACTACAACTCAATCTTGTCTCAACCTCCACCATGTATGAAGTTAGATGACACCTTTTTTCATGCCTTCTAGTCTCTTTGTTTGGGTAGTAATTTTATTTGGATTTTCCTTAGGGCCCAAACTAATGTAGAATCCATTTGGAGATACAATATTGATGATGGACATGACTATTTGAACAACCCTTGATATAGTTATATGTTTTTCAAGGTTGAGACTTAGATTACTCCCATGGGGATATTGTGATATGGGTAGGAATATATGTTTTAGATCATAGTTTAATGACATGGGTGGCCATCATTTAGAGAGTTAGAAAGGATGATCAAAAGATACGGTTCAGAATTTCTGACATGATACTTGAAGTATGAGGTTGATAGAGTTAGAAACTTTGTTCCCCATGCATGGTTCCAAATGTATAACAAGATTCTTCATATTTGATATTGGTTAGGTCAGACATGATCCTCCATGACCGTATGATGTGATGTTGGACTAGACACTCCATATCGGTTCTAATATTTGTTTATGGTTTTAGTGTTGGAACAAGGATCAAGGAACATTGATTTTGAAATAGATGATATGCTCAACATGATGATCCCCATATTTGATTTAGATATCAGATTGATTTTTTGTGAATGGGTACTATACTATATGGATTAGGTGTTAGACTCAAACTATGGGCACAAATATTATACTATATGTTTATATTGCAAAGTGAATCTATAGTAATTGATGGAAGACCATATGGAATAGAATGTATGGTTGAGGATCTTCATATTTGGGCTAGTGTTGCATTTTCATCCAGGAAACCTCAGACGTTTATGCACGGTTTGGTAATGGATGTATCATCTAGGCAATATCATTTATGATACAAGGGATAGTGTTTGTAATGATGATCTAGGTTTTTGAGGTAATTTAGCATCAAATGAGTACTTAATATTGAGGTTTCATGGTACCTCATAAGATATAGTGAGAAAATTAATATGTTTTGGTTAGGGTTTCCATGGTTTTAGAACCCATAAATTATTTATGATGTATAGTCATCAAGACATGCTTAGAGACACCTCAGTGTTGACTAAAACGTGTATGGATGATTATATTCATGTAACTAGATGTAGATGAAGGTTAATTTGTATTTATTTTAGTTTTGTTTATTATAGGATGATAACATTTCATGACCGTGAACTTATGGAAGCAAGTTATAGGTTCACCATTAGGGTTGGCCTACTATGATTTATTTCTCACTCCTTATATGTGAACCCTGATGCGCGTGCAGACTTTATTTCTACATTCAGTTTCATAAAAGATGCATGATTGATAGGGATAAGTACAACAATATTTTGATTTATCGAGTTTCTCATGTGGAGTTTGATTATTGTGTTGTAGCTACGCAATATGGTATAAGATCCCTGGTATGTGATATGGATAAAATTTGGTATTAGAGACTGATGTTTTTATTTTTTCAGTTTTTTTAAATGTGATCAGCCCAGTGGTTGATCAATTTTTTGTGTATGGAGTGTTTGTTCAGGCGTTTATTGTATTTCATTTTATTACAACTCATTTCTATTTTAGTTTATTTATTATTTCCACATACTCCAATTTGTATGATGTTTGGTTATTTACTTCTGTTTGTGAACTCTGATATGGGGCTATATTTTCTCATAGTTCCACCTTAGACCCCAACTACTTTTCGATAGCCAATATTATATGAGGAGGTGTGTTTGAGGACTTGTGGAGAACCGGATTGATGTTGCGATTTAGTGTTCATTTTTTCAAGATGGTACATCACACAAAAAACCATAAATAATAATCTAAACATAATGGAATTGATGATTTTACATAAATAGTCAAAATAGAGAAAATATATCTCTAAGATGATGCAGCTAATACGAACACAACATGAAATAAGAACCACAAAACCCAAACACCACAATGAATCTCTATGAAAGGTCTATAGACAATAGCCAAAATCCACTACTGCAATTAAAGAAATCCAAATTCACTCAATGAGACTAGAACTTTAGAACCTTAATGGAAAACATAAATGATTCATAGAACTAATAGTGTATAAAATGTGTGAGAATAACATTCTTAGTGGGAATTCACCAAAGGCTTTCTGATGTTCCTTTATAAAAACATTTAAATCTATTTATTTTAAAATTTCAATAGAAAAAAACATTTTTATGAGTTTTTTATAGGAAATAATCAATAAAAAATTGTATAGGATTTCTATAAAACTTTACTCACTATTTTAGTTTAAATGAAAATAATCACTAAAATATGAATTACTCTTAAAAAATCACCCACAAAGAATGGTAGCCACTTTTTCATTTAAAATACCAGTTTAAAATATTTTCAAAAATACTTTAGAAAAATATACTCACATTGCATAAAAGTATCTTCAATAAAAAGTAATAATATCATCCCTTAAAAAATATAATGTTATAAGATCCACAAATTTCAATCGGGTGGGGATATTAAAATAAAAACCAAATGTATTTTCTATATCAATCCACCAATCGTGGGATGCGTTTCATGGGCTCTACCCTATGTTATAAAATGTGGTATTTCAACAATATAACAAATACAGACCAAAATACTATCCTATGATGAATCTTAATAAAATCAACATAACTATATTGTACATTGGATTATTGAGGGGAACTCCCCTCTTGCCTTGGAATATAAAACAGCCTAGGAGTGGACACTAGTAGTATGTGACTACCTAGTACAGTATAAATCTAGATTTTATAAATATATTCTTGAGTTCCCATGACCATAAAACATAGAGGTCAGAAAAAAGCATTCATGGTATATAAAATCATCCAACAATATAATAAATAACTTACCCTCACCTCTAAATCCATCAAAAAACAACCCTTTTTATTCATCAGGTTGGAACTATATAAATTAAGCATTACCCATAATGGGAAACAAGAATAAGATAAAAAAGAGGGTATAAGATGCCCATGCATTTAGAAAAAACATTTTAATATAAAAATTGATCTATAACCGAACAAAATTAGAATTCTATGTCCCTTTATAGAATTTTTAAAAATTCCATTTCAAATAATTATTTAATATCAAGCCTTTTAAATCAAATTTGAAATCATCTTAACAAATTAACCTTGATTTTATCAAAACCATTTAAGAATACAAATAATTTTCATTTATCAAAAAAAATCATAAACTAAATCTCATACCCATTCCATGAAAAAAACATTTTCAATTATCAATATGTATCACTTTACTCTAAAATCATTATTTTAAGATTTTTTTCTAAAACATGGAAATACAAACTACTTTTAAAGATAGGAAAAACATTTAAATAAAACTTAATAATCTTTAAATCTCTTTAAAACCATTTTTGAACCCAATTAAACAATCATGTACAGAATTTATTAAATAATTAAAATATTTAATGTTATTAGGAATAAAATGACGTGCATTTTGATTTTTTTTGAAAAAACACAAAACATAGGAAATCAATATTCTAGTTGAAGCGATCTCAAACATGTCATCTTTAGTAGTGAATTACAAAACATAAAAATGAAAGTCCCTTATGACCCATAAAAATCCCCCGACAAAAACCACCTTAGGCCCCTAATTTTAGCATTAAATCCCTATAGGTTTTTGGTAGGAATTGAAAAAGGGTGTAAAAAAGTGGAGGGAAGAAGAAAGAAAAGAAAAAAAGTAAATGAGTTGTTTTCTTGAAGAAAATAACTTCAAAATGAGGCTTGTATTTTTAAAATAGTGATAATTAAATAAATATATTTTTCATGCATCTTGTGGTTCAGTTCAACATAAATGATGAATGATATGCGTTAAAACCCCCAAAACTAAATAGGGGTAAACTGGGAAAAAGAAAATTTTAAAACTAGGTTGAATGGTCCATACTATGACATTATATTTCACACCACTAACCACCCTGAAAAAACTATTCCATGGCATAATCCTATGGTTCATAACCTAAACCTCATTTCCAAAGGGAACCCCCCTATTTCGAATATTTTACGGTGTGTCATGTGTGTCATTCCATGAACCACATGTAGTTATCTATGGAATATTTACATTAAGTAAAAAATAACCCAATGACAAAGAAATCTATAAGAACTCTAATGAACATAAAAATAAAATATGAAACATCAACATCCACATTTTGTTATGATAATTCTCCCAACCATGCTACTTTCATACCCCATAAAGTATTTAGTCAGGTTGAAGGAGAGACACAACTAGAACATTCCTGCTTGGTGGACAAGACCAGTGGTTTGGGAAAGATATCATAAAGCTAACCAATATAAAAAAAATCAAAATGATTCACATCCTCAAAATATACTGACCAAAATTCTCAAAACACCGGAATCCAATTTCTCATGAAACATCAAAAATATGAATTAAAAAACTATCCCAAAACCAATACTTAAATCCTTAATGGAATTTATATTTATAAAATGTATCACCACCATTATTAATTCATATAAAATGGTTAAATGATAGATATACATATCCAAGAGAAGTTATATCACAGATGTAACTAATTGTTCACTAATCATCAATGAAAGAAATAAGATACCAACAACCATAGAAGACCAAAAAAGAAAAATTCAACTCTATAACAGAGGAACATCTATAAGAACATATAAAAGGTTAGTAGAGCAGATCTTTAATACATCACATATTTTTATTACATAAAATTATCATTACATGGAACAAAATACATGATATTTTAATTTAGTTTCTTGGAAATCATGAACATAATATATGAAAACAAAAAACAATCTTATAATCCATGTTAAATGCTTATACATGGATTAACCCTAAGATACTTTTATTGTATCTCATATCCTAGCAACATACATCAATAGAATGGGTGAGAATGTTCCCATTTTTTGAATAATCAAGGGAGCCATTTAGCATGCGAACGTGAGGCATATCAATAAGGTTTAACAATATAACATGACAAATATAACATGTGTAATATCCAACAAAAATAAAATGAATTATGACATGGAAATGTGGCTAAAACATTTTAATGAAAAATTCATAATCATATCAATAAGGTTTACCACCACGGTGTCTTAAATGAAAATTACCAAGGTTACTCCCTATGGTATCATAAAACATGTTTTCTCTATAAAATAAATCCTTTGAAAAATAATGTGGAGCACCATGATGTTGAACCCTTCATATTTATTAATTTCATGTGATCCACATTTATCATAATAAAACATTTCATTAAAAATCCATGTAAAATAAAGAATGAGTTTCATGTCAAAACCATTGTGTAAAAAGTTCTCAAAGAATTGACCATTATCATTTTTATATCACTTAGAAATGGAATTTGGGTATCATGTATATAAATAAATGAATTAATAATCCATGTTTATACATAGTTCAATACCTATAGGAAAATTAAAGGTAGTTTCATTCAAATAAAAAAGGAAAAAATAATTTCTTTTGTAAACGATTGAAATTTGAGAAAGAAATTCAATAGCGTGATTGGTAAAAAAACATGGATTAAGGAAAGATAAAATGATATTTAATGAGAAACTAAAATTTATAAGAGAATAATTTTATAATAATTTTTCAATAAGAAGTGAACAAAAAAAATATTATTTTAACAATTAGAAGACAGACAACAAAAAGGGATCTTGAATGAAAATGGGATATAGAGATTTCTTTTACCAAGAAGAATTACTCTTAATTCATGAGTATTGGATTCTTGGGGGCATGAGTACACATGGGGGGGACTTATTTAGAGGAAAAATAACCTCAAAATAAAAAATAATGTAATGGGAGTAAATTTGAATGGTGAATTGGGGGATATTTATAGAAAAAGTGGTTGAATTTTTTAATAATTTTAAAATATCGGTCTTTGAAATATAGGTTGTCAGAAATGAAAAACCATTGGACTGCCCATTATTTTTTCTCATGGTTTTATAAATTTCACTCACAATATATGATATTTTAATCCTCTAGAACCACAAACCAATTTTTATAATTTCTTGGACATGGGAAATATGATTTTGACCATATAATATTGTAGAAAAACTAATTTTCCATTTTACACGTTATAAAATCACTTATAGGTTTGAAAATTGATTAAAATCACTTAAAATACTTAATATTAATAAATTAACATATTTTTGGTTTTTTATTAGGGTTTATTATTATTACATAATTAATACATAAATATGATGTCATAAAACATACCAAAAAACCAAAACTATATTTTTATTATTCACAAAAAATTAAAGTTTTTTAGAAATGTTTCAAAAAAATATCCCTAACCTAATTTAGACATTCTGAATTCAAATATAATATTAATTGTATCAAAAAATTCTAAATATGATTATTTTAACTTTTATATATAAAAAACCATGTTTATTGAAAAATTGCTATTTTTTAGACAGTCAAATATTAAACAGTTATAAAAAATTCCATAGACATTATAAAATTATTTTATCATTTATATTTAAATAAGAGTGTTTTAAAATAATATTAATTAATTAAAATATTATTCTTAATACCTTATTTTATTAAAAATGTGTATGTATTTCCTAAAAAATAAAACTATGTTTTATTTGTGTCCAATAATCAATTTATCAAACTGGTGTTACTTAAAAATATATTTTATTAAAAAACATTATTCTCAAATTGGGATTGATGGAATTAAAATTTTATTTATACAAAGTAAATTTCACTATATGTAATTGAGGACTATCACATAACCCCTTATTACACCTGTGTATTCCCTAAGGTTATGGTGTGAAATGGTGGTAGTATCTTGGGGTGGATTGGCTAACATAGACTGAGTGGTAATATCTACTAACTTAACTTCTCATGTAGGTGATTTCATTCAAGATTCACTTATTGATTCACATCTTGTTCTTAGTCAATGTTAATCTATTGTGATGTACCTCCCTCCAAATTTCTTACAAATGAACATAAAATAGAATAAATTGGTTAATGACATAATTTCTCATCTATTTATCAATTATCCTTTTCCATTACTAATTATAAAAACTAATTATAATAGTAAAACTATCACCAATGGTTATATTTCCCTAAATTAAAATTGAACAAGGATAAATTTTGACTAATGGTCATATAACTGTAAAATCCCAATGGTCACATTTCCCTATCTTTTATAAAAACCAATTAATTATCTCACTCAATATTCACTAAAATTAATCTTAAGGTTATATGTTCAGGTTCTTGAGAGATTCGTTTATTTAATAATATTTTTTATATTTCTATAGCATCTTTTTTGGGGGAGATGATTTTAAATGATTGGGGTGATCCATATTTTCCCACCTTAGCTTTTTTATTTTTTATTTTTTATCTTGTTATAATGTTTCTAATTTTTTTTGTTTCATACGTGACTAATTTAATGATCATTATTAATGAGATTTGGTTTTTTTGAATCCTCCATATTTTTTATGTGTATAATATTATATAATATAACAAAAAATTTCTCAGTGAAAAATATCATTTTAAAATTCTGGGTCATCACATTCTTCCGCCATTTATAAATTTTATCCTTGAAATTTCAACTCATATCATTGGTTGAGAATATGTGAGAGTAATTTTGTTTCCTATTTTTCCTATGGTTACCATGTCACCTATTCATACTTTTTATTCCTCCAAAACACATTGATCAGGTGAGTTGTCCTTTATCCCAATACTTTATATATATAGTCCAAGATCTTCATGGGTGGCTCCAGATAAGAGAGTTCATATTCCAGTTGTACCACCTCTATATTCAGTACATTTGAGGGGTTAGGTATGTAATTCCTCATGATAGATACATGGAATGCATCATAAACTTGAGCCAAGTTTAGTGTAATTTCTAGATGATAGGCCATTATCCCTATGTGATCAAGGATCTAAAAGGGTCCAATATACATAGATTTAGTCTTCACACTCTTTATAAATCACATGAATGTATTCCATAGTGATATCTTAAGGAAAACATTATTTATAACATCAATAATCAATCCCCGTCAATGTTTTTTAGCATATCTCTCCATCCAAATCTAAGAATATTTTATATTTATTTAGATAGATTGTACCTTTTTTGTCATCTCTTTCACAATATTGAGCCCAATTATCTTTCTCTCATCAAATTTGTCAAAAAAGTTGGAGTTCAACATTAGTTCCCATATAGAGCTTCATAGGGTTCCATTTAAAAACTCAAGTAGAATTTCTTATTATATGAGAACTCAACCAATGGGATGTGTTCATCCCATCCTCATTTAAATTCCATTGATCATGTTCTCAGCATGTCCTAAATTTTATGAATACACCTTTCAATTTTTACATTAGTTTAGAGGTGATAGTTTTTAATGAAATTCAATTCGATATTCAAATCATGTTGAATGGTTTTATAGAATTTAGATGTGAACCTTGGACAAGATAAGAAAATATTGATAGTGGTTCCCAATTTAGACGCACCAATTCTTTTATTTTGTCTTGGAATGTTTGTCAGGAGTAAAATATTCCAGAATAGTGATGAAATGGGCAGCCATGGTGAGTTGATCCACTATAACCCATATCACATTGTTTCATTAATATGATCTTAGGATACTAGTGATGAAGTCTATGTTGATATTTTTACACACATGTGTTGTTATGGGTTGTGTTTGTAATACCCCTTTAGTAATTTGTCACTCCCACTACACTTGATGACACACCAAGAACCTTGTAGTGTTGTCTGTAATCTCTCTTTTTATATTATCCCACCAAAAATAATCATGAAGGTCTATATAAATTTTTGTACTTCCAATATATATAGATGATTTAAAACTATGAGATTAATCAATCAAATCATTTTTATCTATGGGATAGATGGGATACTTATTCTTTTATGAAATTCTAGTCCACATTCATGATAAATTTTGAACTCACAAAACATTCCATTCTTCACAACCTTCATCTTCTTTTGTATCAAATGATATTATCTTGGAGATAGTTTTATCTTCTATAGTAATGATGGTTCAGAAATAATTTTGGATAGGGTTTATGATGTCCCTTCCATCATGATTCCCATGTACAACTATAAGTTCCTTGATCAATTGTCCGCCTTAAATCCTTATCATTTCCATCAAAATATGGTCTTTACTACTTAATTCATTAGTAACTTTGTTTTCCCTTATAGTGTGATAATGAATTTCACATTCATAGTATTTAAGCTGTTCAAAGTATCTCCTTTATCTCATGTTCAATTCCTTTTTCATGAATATATACATCAATAATTTTTGGTATATGTATATATAACATTTCTTCCTATAAAAATTGTGCCTCCTATTTTCAAATAAAAAATAACTTCTAACTCTAGGTCACACATTCGATAATTCTTCTCATGAGGATTTAAATGTTGCGATGCATAACTGATCGCGATGCCATTTTTCATGATGAAAAACAAAATACCTTTCAGAGATTCATCACTATAAATAAAAAATTCTTCAATGATAGAGGGTAGAGTTAAAATAGGTGAACTAACTAATATATTCGTAAGTTCATGAATTCTTTCTTCATACTCCTTTACTCGGATGATGTTATATCATTTCAAGTTAAATTTTTTAGCTGATTTGAATTTCATGAAAACTTTTCCACAAACTTATTATAATATCATGATAAAATGAGGAAACTACAAATATAATTTACTTTTATAGAATGGGGACACTCCTCTACAGCATTTTTCAAAGTAAGGTCAACTGAGATTCCTTCATTGGATACAATGTGCCAAAATAATGCATCTTTTTGTAACTAGAATTACAATTTTTTTATTCTAAATATATTTTTATTCCTACGAGTATTCAATATAACTCTTAGATTATCCTCATTCTCCTCATGAATTTAGGAATATATCATATTATCATCAATAAATACTACCAAAAAATTATCTCGATAGTCCTTAAAGTCTCTATTCATAAAATCAATAAATATGTCATGAGAATTAGTCAATATGAATGGTATATCAACAAAATAATAATTACCATATCATTTTTGAATGGTGGTATTTAGAATATATTATTTATTCACCATTGATTGAAGATACTCAACTCGAAGGTTAATTTTGGAGAAGAATTGAGCCACACGAATCTGCTAAAAAAATCATCAATCCTTTGGAGATGATACTTCTTCTTCACTATGATCCCATTAAATTATCTATAATCAATGCAGAGACACATTGATACATTCTTATTCTTCACAAAGAGAATAGTTAATCCCTAAAGATTCACAATTGGTAAGATAAATTCCTTCCCCAAATGATATTGAAGTTGATTCTTTAATTTCTCTAACTCTACATTTTTCATTCTCTCTGAGGTCTTCTATATTGTCTTATAGCTAGGTATAATTTCATTAGATAAATCTACCTATCTTTTTGGGTGAGATACAAGTAACTCTTAAGAAATACATCAATATACTCCTAAAAAATGGAGACATATTTTATCTTTATACATTCATTTTATTCTCCCACTTCACTTATCATCTCCATGAAAAGTCTATGGGATATACTTCTAGAAAAAAGATCGAGCCTGAATATATCTCATTTGAAAATAATAGTATCTTTTCCATTAAATACTATAGATTTTTCATTACTCCTATAGTTTATCTTATCATTAATCTTTTAGATCCAATTTATCACTAGTATATTTTTAAATTCAACATTAGAATGACTACTATCTTTGTGATGAGATTGTACTCAAAAAAGATAATACTAGAGTTTTTATACACTATTTATGCTATGATAATCCCTCCAGGAGTCTTTAATAATAAATATACATTTATTAGTTTAGGTATTCGTTCTATACTCTTTTAAAAAATGGATGAAATAAAGGAATTATTTGAACCAGAATCAAACAAACTACTTGTTATCATTGAGAGCACAATGAGTGTACCTTACCCCACATCATTTAAAGCCTATAATTTATCTTTAATGATAGTTAATGCATGACCTTTCACACTTTGACTGTGATGAGGATGATGGTTTTTTCCCTACATTATATTCTGATTTGGAAATTTATAGGAAATGTTCCCATGCTATCCAGATTTGAATCATTGGACATCAGGTTGGGACTACACCATTTTCCCTTAGTCATTAGTTTTGAGATATTTTGTCTTTACTTCACTAAGATAGTATTGATCTATATGGAAATATCTTCTACACTAGTATAACTTTTCACTCTTAACAATTATGTAATTCAAATGCTTTTTCCCACATTTATTACAACTGGGGAGATGAAATTTCTTTCCTCTAATTATGTGATAAATGTTATTCCATAAGTATGGATCCATTTATATCTTCTTTTAATTAATCCTATGTGACCACTACATCTCTCCAAACTCCACATAATCATTCATTGTTATCAAAACTATCTTCTTAATGATTTTGTTGTCTTTATTTTCTAAATTCCTCTGCCAATGGGGCCTCAGTCCACCAAAGAATCTCTCAAAAATTTCCATTAGGATCCATAAAAAAGAAATATATATATATATAACGTAAGTCTTATAAATCTCATTTAATAGATTCACAATAATTAATTTTACTTCTTATTTACCTCTAGGAATTATTTATTCATTTTTTCACATCGAATAGGGAAAATATTTATTGAGAAAAGTTCCCCTAAACTATTCCCACTCCATAACTTCAATATCCCTTATTTTCTTTGTTATTTTAATTAGTTTTCAACAACTTATTAGCATCTCCTCTTAAGTGGTGTACTACCTGGGTGACTATATGTATATCTGAATATCATTTTATAGTAAAGATATTTTATATTGAGGTAATCCATTGTTTAACAATAAATGGATCAATAAATCCAATAAAATAATGTGGTGGTAGATTCATAATGGAATCAATGGAAAGTCGTTCCATTTGAGGTGATAATGGTCACTCAACTTGATTCAAGTTATTATTAATAACTTGATGTAATTGATTCATCATCATTATGTAGTTTTTCAATTCATATTCTATCAGAAGTATGTCAGTTTATCATTCATTGCAGTCATCATTTATGTGGTTCCTCTCATTTCCATCCATTTTTATAAAATAAGAAACCCTTAGTGAAAAATATGTTACATTTGTGGAACTTTACAAGTATAAGGGGGTTTTATGACCTAAAAAATAATGATTAAATATATTATTAGTATCATCTAATTACAATTAAATTTTCATATATATCCTTCATAATGTTTCATAAAAATCATGTGGTTAAACAAATATATTCCCCTAGGAGTGTCAAACAAGGGTTGGATCAGGACCTATTATCATGTACCCATTACCAATTGAGTCAAGAATAGTGATGTTTTTTTGTGTTACCCTTTTTATAAATGATCCATATCCACATCCACTAGTAGTATCAAGTTATTGATGTATTTTCTTAGAAACCACTTACTTAATACTAAGTGAAATACCAATATTGTTTCCAATATTTAGACTTTTTTCTATGGTTCATACTAATGTTTTCAAGTCTTAATTTCCAAAAATAACTAAAAAATACATTGATAAAAAATATGGAATCCCATCATTTAATTACATAAATATTTCATTCCATGGAACAAAATATAAAATCTTTTTATTTTTTGTTTTCTTAGAAATCAAAAACATAATACCAAAAAACATAAAACATCATTTTCTTATAAATTAAAAGAATTATTCATGGGTTCAACCTATGTTAATTTTACTAAATATCATAAGATGGGGATATACATCAAAGGAAATAATTTAGTATGATACCTATAAGGGGATAATTAAGGGATACATTTAACTTGTGATCATGATTCATATTATTAAGAACATGAGTTATAACAATATAACTTGATCATGATAGAATGAGTAATATCATGATAAAAAGAACATGAATCATAACATATATAAGTGTCTACAACATTTAAGTGACACATTTATAATCATATCACTATGTTTAATCCACATGGTGTCATAAATGAAAATTACAAAAGCATTTCACTAAGGTATCATAAAAAAATGTCATCTATATAGATTAAATTATTTACTTAATGCATTAGAGGACTATCAGGGATCACCCTTAATATGTATTTATTTCAAGAGATATCCACTTTTAATAATAAAATATTTCCTTAATAACCTGTAGGGATTATAAAATGGGTTTCATATAAAAATCATTGTGTAATAATTTCATAAAGACTTGACAATTACATTATTCATAACCCATGGAAAGTGGATTTGGGTTTTTTATAAGTAAATCATATAATATATTACTAATTATTAAATCTATTAGAATACCCATTTGAACATTAGAGTTTTTTTCATTAAAATAAAAATGTAAAGAAAATTTCTCATGTAAAATAGAAAAATTTGAGAAATAAATTTCGTAGCATAATTAGTAAAAAACATGGAATAAGGAGAGAGAAATGAGAGGTAATTAGGGTCTCTCATTGATTAAATGTTCTTCTTATAGTAATGGGATAATTTAAATGAACATAAAAAATTATTTTAACAATTAGAATACATAACAAAAAACAAGAACTTGAATTGAAAGGTGAAATGTAGATTTCCCTTACCATGAACATATACATATAAATCATGAGTATTTGAACCATGGGGGATTGAGAACACCTTAAAAGACTATATGTGATGAAAAGGACCATAAATTCATGGATAATGGATTGGGAGTTGTTGTAATCCCCTTGTTTTAATCATGTTTTAATTATCACAAATCTTATAAATTCTGTAAAGCTTGTTAATCTTGTTTAATCTATCTAAAATCATGTGTGCAGATGATTAGTTTCTTTATTCTTCAAAAAATCCTATCCGATATTTTAAGTGCTATGTTTAATTATTGTAAACTATTTTGAGTTTGTGTTATAATGGATTTCATTGATAAATGATTAAGTATAATCCATTCTATGAATATAATTGTTTATGTTTTTGTACAAATATTTGGCTAAGTCTGAGAAATCATGAGTTTTCCAATGGTTATGTTTTTCTGGAAAAGGACCCAAACACTGCGACCTAGACACCGTGACACAGATACTATGACCCAGACACTTTGACTCAGACACAGGGACACAGACACCCTGGCTATCCATACATCATGACCATCAAGACACTGTGACACAGACTCCATGACCAGACACCATGACCATCTAGACACCATGACAATCTGGACACTATGACAAGATAATGTGATTAAATACTGCATATGTGCTAATGGTTCCGGATCCCTAAACAATTGTTCCATCATTAATGTCTCATCTCTCAAAGTAAAATAAGGAGACATTTTTTCAAGAATTCATTGTTTCAAGGAGACATCATTTCATGGAGTCACCATTTGCAAACAGAATGTGACACCGTTTCATAATCTGTTCTGTCATTTTTCAATTTAATCTCTAACAGTCATATTTTATGATTTTAAATGCACTGACATAATTAATGATTATTTGTTTACATGTCAACTAATAGTACAAGGTACGAGGTGCAGAATACATGCATCATGTCAGCTCCAACACATGAATTCCAAGAATAAAAAGAACAATGTGTCCAGAAACAAAATAAGTGTATAGAGAAACAAGTGTTCATGATAACAAAGAAGCGAGAGAATTCTTAAGAAGAGAACCGACATATGAAACTCAATACATCTGAAGAACAAATGAAGCATTCACTATGATACCATTGATCAGAGTGGAGAACATCTTCGTAATACAGACATCAGAAAGAACACAAGCCTAATTTGAACCAGAGCACCAAACATACGATACTCTGTTTTTTGCAAGAGGACTCAATTCTTGAATTTGCTTCATCCTAGAAGTCCATATATGCATATAATTACACTCATATCACTTCAAACCTTATCTCATCATTTTTTCTCTGTTGTATATTATTTTTAGATTTCGAGCAGTGTGTGTGTGTGTGTGTGTGTTTGTATAAAAAAATGCACTATCTCTTGCATTAAACAAGAGGATGAAATATATCCTTCCTCTCACATCTTTTTACACTTTTTTATTCTCACGAATAAGTGTGGAAGATGTCCTTGTGTGACCTGGATGTTCATACTCCCAAAGAACTGTAGAAGAGGTCGTGTGACCTGGACAGTCCTGTGTATTTTTTTTTACCCTAACTTAGGGTGTGGATCATGTTTATTAATATAAACTACTTGGGGGAAGGTGATCAATAATTTGAGTGGATTAGGTCTTGGCTTGAGACTAGACCACTTGTTTTTTATCCACTCTGTTTTTTAATTTAGTTTACTTTGTGTTACTGTATAATTCATAAATCACTAAATTTAATATTATATTTAATCTGTTAATGAAGTTATAATTGTTTTACCTTATTAGAATAGATTCAAAAGTAATTTTAATAACTTATATTAAGATCACTTAGAATTAATCAATCTTATAAGAACATATTTAAATAGTCAAACATTCATAACCTTATGACTTGGATTAATTGGGATGTATTGAAATTTATTTGGGAACCTTTCTAAGAATACATTTTAAACATAACTTTTTAAAGATACTCAATTCACCCCCCTTTTGATTACTCTACTCCGAACAACATTTGGTATCAAAGGGTTATTTGTACGATTCTGTTTTTACACTATTCAACTGTGATTTTAGTTATACTTTAAAGATCAGTAAATTTTTGTTAATTTTAAATTTCTAGCACTTTTAAAGTATTTTTTTATTATGGATAATATATTGGATGGTTTTGCGTCAAACAGACCACTATTCTTTAAAGGAACCAATTATTCTTAATGGAAAATTAAAATGAAAATGCATTTAGAATGTATGAGATATGAATTATTTTATTCCATTATAGATGATTATTAGAATCCTTATACTGATAGAATCACTTGGGATGATCCTACCAAGATATCATACAATAACAATTTAAAGGCCATGAATGCTTTATATTAATCCTTAAGAGATGAGGAATTTTACAGAATTTCTACATGTAAAACTAGCCCTGAAATTTGGGATATGTTTTCCATTTAACAAGAAGTAACATCAAGTGTGAATGAAATGAGACTTAATAATTATACTATTATATATGATAACTTTAACATGAAACCTGATGAGCCTATTTTTGAAATGTATCCCAGGTTCAATTAAATTTTCAACACAATGATTTCTCTTAGAAGAGAAGTCACTACTAATGAATAGATTATGAGGATTCTAAAATACCTACCTAATAGTTAGAGAGGAACATCTGTCTCTATTACAGAGTCATGTGACATCAGAAAGTTACCTATAAAAAAACTCAATTGGAAACTAATGATGTATGAAGAGGATCTCAAAGTAAACAAGGAAGAGGCGGATGTACCCACAAGAAAATCTGTAGCATTCAAAACTACCACATCTAAACAAAAATAGAAATGGAAGTTGGAAGCCTCTGTATATTATTCCAGCAGTTAACCCTCATCACCTAACAATTATTATAAGATGGCTTAATTAGCCATAAGGTTTGACAAATTTTACAAGAAGAAGAAATATTTCAGAAATCCTAACATCAAGGGAACATATGATTAAAAGGGAAGCTGGAAGAAATATTGGAAAAGAAGTGACAAGTCTGATGAGATAGTATGCTAAGAGTGTAAACTAAAGGGACATATAAAGTCTGACTCTCCCAAGCTCATGTACAAAAACAATTATGACGAAAAACATAGAAAGTATAAAAATTCAATGAAACCATCATTGAGTTCTTCCGAGGACAGCTCAAGTGACTCGATATCTTCACATGACGAACAAGATAACAAATCCAATATGTGTTTTAAGACAATCATTTCTGAGATAACACAAGAATCTCCTGTACACAATTCCTATTATTATGGAGATGAGAGTGACTCTAAAAATATGTTTAATGAAGAAATGTTTGAATACTGTAATATTCTTGAGGAGACATTTAATGAACTAATAGATAAATAAAAATTTTAAAGAAACATCATACTCTTACCTCAACTGTTAAAACTGAAATCACTATAGAAAGGCAGACAAAGGCTCAATTACTAAAAGAAAAAAATGAACTAAATCTATCTAATGAGTAATTTAAAAAGGATCTTGAATGTTTTACTAATGGTAAAAATACCTTGGTACAAATTATAGGTAAACATACTGCTCATATATATACCACTGGAATTTTCTATCAACCTGGTAAAAGAAATTTTGAAAGGACTAGTTTTGTTTCTAAGTCTTGGACATACAACTTTACTCTTAGTTCTGTAAAAGATTCAGCTAGTTCAAGTTATGATACAATATTAATTTTTCAAGATTTTCATGACCAAATAGTATTTATTTTTCATGTACATTAGATAATGATTATAGGAAACCTATGAAGCAGATATGGGATCCTAAATCACTATTCAATAATATTACTAGACCCAAACATGTATGGGTACCAAAATTTGTTTTTATCTGACTATTTTGTAGGACAACATCTTAAAGTGATCCAGTAAAATCTTATGGTACTTGGATAGTGTATGTTCAAGACACATGATAGGATAAAATTCAAGATTCAAGAATTTAATAAAAATTTATGGTGTACATGTCACTGTTGGTGATAATTCCAAAGGAAAGATCATTGGCCTTTGACAAATAGGTAACACTAACTCAGTTTTAATTTCCAAACTACATTTAGTTGATGGATTGAAATATAATCTTCTTAGTATTTTATAACTATGTGATGATGGATTTCATGTTAAATTTGAAAATGATTCTTGAGATGTTTTCAATTATAAAAATGAATTAGTATTTTCTTCTTTAAAAAATGATATTGTATATTCTGTTAACATAGATTATTTAGTATCTCAAAATGCTTCTTATTTAAGAGTATTTCACAAAGTGTCTTGGATTTGGCATAGAAGACTAGGACACTGTAATATTCACTCCTTTAGAGAGTTAACAAGAAAATTTTTAGTCTAATACCTACCCAAACATGATTTTCGAAATGATAATGTGTGTAATAATTTTCAAAATGGAAAGCAACAAAAAATTTCCTTCAAACCAAAGAATGAAGTGTCAACTTCTCAACGTCTGTAATTGGTTCACATGGATTTATTTAAACCATCTAGAGTTTCTAGCTTAAATCGAAAGCACTGTGTTTATGTTCTTGTAAATGGATTTTCTGTATATACTTGGACTTTCTTTTCATCTCTCAAAAGTGAAGCTTGCTCTCATTTTATCAAATATGCCAAAACTGTAGAAAATATTAGTGGGCTTAGAATTAAATCCTTAATAAGCGATCGTGGTTGTGAGTTTGAAAATCTAGAGTTCGAATCCTTTTTATCACAAAATGGCTATAGTCATAATTTCCCTTCCCCTAGAACACCTCAATAGAATAGAGTTGTAGAAATAAGAAATAGAACCTTAAAAATGATTGATAGACCAATGCTTAGTGAATATGACATACCTATATATTTTTGGGATTAAGTTTTAAATTCAGCATGCTATATTATCAATAGAGTATTGATTAGACCGATTCTTAAAAGAACTCCATATGAGTTATGGAACAATAGAACCCATCAATAAGATACTTAAAAGTTTTTGGTTACAAAGTCTATATCCTTAATACTAATAACAATATTAAGAAATTTGTATCCATAAGTGATGAAGTACTCTTTTTAGGATATTAAATCTCTAGTAAATCTTATAGAGTGTTTAACAAAATATCTTAATGTGTGGAAGAATTAGTCCATGTCAAATTTGATGAAACAGATCCACATGATCCTAAAACCACTCTAGAGAACCTAGAGGGTGATGTATAAAATCTGGAAATTAATTCAAAATCCTCTAATCATTTATTGAAGGAATCTGTGAAAACATCGAGTTCTGTAAATTCCTTAGATTCGAGTCATAATGAACACAAACATATGAAGAACCTGAAATCACTAATTCTTCTTTTTTATAGCTATTAGAACTCTTAAGAACCATTCTTTAGATTTTTTTGTAGGAGACTTTGATAAAGGAACTCAAATTAGGGATCCTCTTAGATACTAGTTTGAACATCAAGTCTTCTTGTCACAAATTTAACATGCAAACATTAATGATTCTATTAATGATGAATTTTGGGTGATAGTTATGCAAGAAGAACTTAATCAGTTTGAAAGGAAAAATGTTTTAAAACTTGTTGACAGACCTAATGACACATTTACCATAGGAACTAAATGGGTGTTTAGAAATAAGGTAGATAAAGCAGGTAATATAGTTTGAAATAAGGCTATATTGGTTGCACAAGGATGTAGTCATGAAGAACGAAATAACTATGAAGAGACCTTTCCACTAGTATCTAGACTTGAATCCATATTAATTCTTCTTTCTCATGCGTCACATCTTAATTTCAAACTATATCAAATGGATGTTAAAATGGTATTCCTAAATGTGTATATAGTTGAGGATGTCGTTGTTGAGAAACCCTCTGGTTTTACAAATCCTCATTTCCCAAACCATATTTTTATATTATTAAATTCTGTAAATGGTTTAAAACAAGATCTAAGAACTTGGTTAGATAGATTAAGTTATTTTTTTTTATTTCCAAAGATTTAAAAAAAGGAATATTTGATCATACCCTTTTTATAAAACAAATTTCCAATGATTTTTTAGAAGTTCAAATAAATTTAGATAAAATTCACTACTGGAAAACTAACATATACCAACAGTTTGGAACCATTGGTATAGGCCTCCAAACCGTTGGTATATCCTATACCAACGGTTTGGAGAACCGTTGCCAAGTAAGCTGTTGGGATAGGTCTATACCAACGGTTTTGCGAAAACTGTTGGTATAAGTAATATGAAAATCTATACCAACGGTTACGGAACCATTGGTATATGAATTTCAAAAAAAACATTCGCTGGGATTTGATCCCAGAACCCCTAGTTTATCATTGAACGACTTAACCACTAACCTAACATGACTTTTGTGAACATAATTACATAAATATATATATGTATTGTCATAATTATTTTAAATTTTGATTTATATAATGTTCTCGGTAAGAATATATGATAAAGATTCTCAGTACCTATACCAACGGTTGTCAAAACCGTTGGTATAGTTCTTGATTCTGGATTTCATTTTGGGTTGGAGGTAGATTTCTACGGGACCTTTCCCAACAGTTTTGGAAAACCGTTTGGATAGGTATACCCTTTCCCAATGGTTTGGACAAACCGTTGGGAAAGGTGTCCACAAATTGGAATTTTCCCAAAAGTTTTCCAAAACCGTTGGAAAAAGGACCTATACCAACGTTTTTTACAAACCGTTGGTATAGAAGCGTTGGGAAAAGTTATATTTCCAATAGTGATTATCATTGGATCTTTAAAAAATTATTTATGTATTGAATTTTATAAAATGATGAAAAATGGATTTTAAATGAGTTTAGTGTGTGAACTAAAATTCTTTCTTGGATCTCAAATAATTCAAAACAATGCTGGCATTATTTTAAACCTAATAAAATATACTAAATATCTCTTAAAAAGTTTTGGTTTGGATAGTACTAAATGTAGTGACACTTCAATGAGTACTACTTGTAAGTTGGATCTTGATGAAGATGGAAAATCTGTTGGTTAAACCACTTATAGAGGAATAATTGGTGGTCTGCTCTGCTTAACTGCTATCCAACCTGACATTTTGTTTAGTGTGTTTCTGTGTTCCCGTTTTCAAGCAATTCATAAGGAATACCATTTAAATGATGTTAAGAGAATTTTCAAATGCCTCAAAAATACACCCAATCCTGGACTGTTCTATCCCAGAGGATAATCATTTGAGTTAGTTAGTTATTCTGATGCTGAATTAGTTGGTTGTAAGTTAGATAGAAAAAGAACCTCTGGAATATGTCACTTTTTAGGCAAGCCACAAGTATCATGGTGTCTAAAGAAACAAAACCCCATTGCATTATCTGTTGCATAAGATAAATACAAAGTTCTTGGTAGTTTTTGTGCACTAATTTTGTTTATGAAACCCACATAACAAGATTATGGATATCAATTAAACCATATACCTATAAATTGTGAAAATAAAAGTTCAATTAAAATCTCAAAAGTCATGTTTCACACTCTAGGACAAAACTTGTTGATATAAGACATCACTTTTTAGATCATTATCAAAAGGCGATACCACTTTGGAATTCATTGGAACTAAATATCAGCTTGCTGATATTTTAACCAAACCATTAAATTTTGATAGAATAGATTACATCATACATGAATTAGGAATGATAAAACATTATTAGTAAGTATTGTGTTTCACAAACCTACTCTTTCACAGTTTACGGTTTCACAAGTCACTATCTGGTGCTTACTGTCTCAAATAATACAATCGCACAGTTTAGAAAACAGTCATTTTCATTTTCTCTTACAAAGAAATATACATTTTAATCATTAAGAACATAAAAGTAAAAAAAATTATTAAATAAAGGTCAATAAACAATAAATATAGGAATATTAAAACATGTTGGTATGTAAATCACAAGAATCCATGTAATGTATACTAATAATGTGAAATTGGGTCACATGAAAAATCCTACGATATGAGGACATCCAAGGAACTCTAGTAGTCATATTTAATCCTAGGTCCATACCAAAAAATATATCGCAAGGTCTTCCTTATGTCCCAAATCATACCATTAAATAAAATAGAATCCAAAACAAACATTTTCGAAATAATTTTCATTTCATTTTATTGAACATATAAAGTTCATATAAACATCTTTTATCAAAAATCACTTTAAAAAATTTCCCACCACCATCAAAGTTTGATTAAGAATCATGGATTTCAATTTTCCCTAAAAAACATGAAACTAATCATTATAATATTCCATAATCATAGGACTTCACTATAATATTTAATTATAACATGGGTAAATTTTAATTTCATAGACATGCCAACCTCTATAATAGATGAAATATTGATGTCCCCAAATATGGTGATGAGAAATAATGATATCTAATCCTCTCAATCCTAGATGTAAAAATATTATTGTAAACTACCATTAAAACCCTTATAATCCAGCAATCATATCATATTTGGGTTCTAATATTTTTAGGGGAAGATAGATCAAGAGAGTATAAAGATAATATAGGAGAAATTGAGAGGATATTTGAACATAACTTAAGAATATCCACACTACTCAATTGAGAATCACCAAGGAGTAAAGGGAGGAATCATCTTGATTATCAATGAGAGGATATTTCAAGGTAAAAAGATATTAAGTGTCTATTATTGTTAAAAACGACCAAGGTAAACAAGTTAATTTTAATTTTTTAGAATTTTGGAATTGTTTTCACTATTAGGATTCATCATTAGACAAAATTTATAATGGATATAGTTCCCTAATCTAAAATATAAATGATTACCTGGTAATAGATTAATGGTTAGAAATATCATTCTCAAACTATGAAAATAACTAATACGACCAACATATCCATATCTCATGGTTATTGTATGATTAAAACTAACTATGTGTAGACCATGCGCCTGGCCTATTTCTCCAAAATATTTAAATTTTTGACCACTGGCTCCATAAAGTATTTAAAACCATAAAAGAGATAAACTAAGATGAAATAGAATATTCATATACCCCATAGCTAATCACAATATTCCCCACTATGTAAATTTATTCCTTTATAAATTTTTCACAGTTCTTGACTCGTAAATATATTTGGATACTTTCTCATCCTCAATGCTTCCCACTCCCACATCTTGTGGTTATCCCATCATCATTACCATAATACATAGACCAAGGTAATAATTTTACCATGAATCAAATTATCCAAAATATCAGTAATCTGAAAGGGTTTCCCAACCACTGAGGTATCAGGATCTATATCAACATCATCCCATTCAATAATATGAGAAGGGTCCAGTTGATACTTCTTTTACTGGGAAACATAGAACACCTCATGAACTAATTCCAATAAAGACAGTAATTCCAACTAATATTCCACTATTCCAAGTTGATAAATGATCTTAAAAAAAATAAAATTCCATAGATACATTTTAGCATAGTTTCCCAGCCGACGATGCCCCGACCAAGGAGAAACTCTATGAAAAGCCCAGTCACCAACCACAAATTTCAATGGTAAATGATAGTGATTAGTATATGATTTTTGGTTACTCTGATCTATTTATAACCTAATTTAGATCAATTTCACCTTCTCTATAATCTCTTAAATAAGTCTCATTCCCATAAGGGACCTCTCACCAATATCTTTCCAACAAAAGGGAGATCCACTTGGATACCCAACCATTGCTTCAAAGGGTTACATTTTAATTGAACCTATATAACTATTTTTTTCAGAGAACTTGACCAATGTTGGATGCTTTTTCAATGAACCAATAATATCATGTACACACTCATGAAGAATATCCTCAATATTTTGGATTGTTCACTTAGTCTGGACATCTCTCCAAAGATGATACATCATTCTAAAATTATACTGAGAACAGACCAACTCTTATAATCTCATCCAAAACCACGATGTAAATCATGAGTATATATAAAAAACAATATCTTCAAGAATTTCATAGATATTTATAATATCCCAAAAGTTCGTCTTTTTATCTCTTCCACCATTAGTTTTTACATTAATAGGAATAAAATTATATGATTTAGTCAGTTGATCTATGATCACCCATATATAAACCCTTAAACAATGTGTCTAAGGTAATCCAATCATGAATTACATAGATATAGAATCACATTTCCAAACCTGAATGGGTAATGGATGTAAAAAACCATCATATCTCAGTTTCTCCACCTTAATCTAAGAACCCAATTTTCACTGAGGAAGACTTTCGAATATTCTTGATGATATTCCAGAGCAGCGCCTTCAGACGGCGTGCGATTCCGAGCCCCGGAGTGGCAGGAATTAAATTTTCAGTGCATTCACACTAGAAACACCAAATAAATGTGATAACTTCTAAATGATGCTTTAGATCAGAGATCCGAGTGTACGGATCATTCCAGAATAGGGTGTTTACCCTAGTAACGACATAAAACTTGTCAGCGTGGGACGTTTGGACCCCTCGCCTGCTTTCGGAACGTTAAATGGACAATTAAATTATTTAATTTATTCGTTTAATGGATAAACTCCAGTATCTGATAAAAGCTGGCTCAGATTGGAAAACTGATGGCACCGCTGAGTTCGGAGCATGCCATTTACCCTATGAGGGGTATAAGTTTCGCGGGCGCGGACCGTGTGTGAAAAATGTCCCCAGGGGCGTTTTTGTAATTTAGCAGCTTCGGACGTAAAATTTTATAACTTCCAAATGGAAGCTCAAAATAAAATTCTAAGATAGTCATTGTTCTCAGGAGGTGGTGTTTACTCTAGGGGAGGCTTAACCTCGACCCTGCGGAGGGTTCAGGTACGGTGCCCACGGGTGGGAGTTTAAGTGTTTTGTTTTTAAACACTTCCCCCCTCCCTCTTGGTGGTTCTCCCTGGCACAAGAAGCTCCCCCTCCTCCCTCTCCTCCAGCTCCGACGAGGCACCTCCGGCGAGGCAGCTCTAGCAAGGCGACGACGTGGCGGCGGATCCTCCGTGAAGCTCCGGGCAACGCCCAAGTGGTATGAGGTTTTTTTTGCTTTTTTATTTCCGAACCTTCCATTGGATTCAATTTTATACGTCAATTTTCTGTTAAATCTTCAAAAATATCCCATGGTCATATAGTATAAATTCCACTCTTCCCGACGCTCGTTTTGGATTTGAAATCCGGGGTCGGATGGTGTCGCGGTCGTCCGTCAAACTTTGCGGATTTGGTGTTTTCCGGTAGACCAAGGCGGGCCGGTCAGGGTTCAGGCTACCCAGCTCAGCGGTGGTCCAAGGCGGCTTCGGCTAGCATCGGTGAGGGTGAGACCGAGCGGGGGTTGGCGTCATGGTCAGGCGGTGGCAGCAGGCCGACATGGCGGCACGGCGATGCAGCGGGGCTCCTAAGGCCAGGCGGCGGCGGTCTCCTGGGGGAGGCGGCTCGCGGTTGAGCGCAGGCAGTGTAGGGGAGCCGGCGTGAAGCCGGGACGGCGAGGCGGTGCAGGGCCGAGACGGCGAGGTGGAATCAGCTGTGGGAGGCAGAGGCGCCGGCGTGCCTGTCGCGGTCGGAGGAGGTCGCCCTGAGGCGCTGACCTCGAGGGCTGTGAGAGGAAACCAGGACCCGCCATATGCGGGTCCTGTTGGGAGAAGAAGAAGACCGTCCGGACATCCAGTCTGGTTTCTTATAAAAAAAAGAAAATAAAATCAGAAAAAAAGAATAAGGTTATAATAATAATAATAATAATAATATATTATTATTATTATTATAAAATGATTAATATTTCAATAAATCATAAACCGGGAGTCGGTTTCGCGATCCGTCTGCGGCGGAGCATGACTCGGAATGAGAGGGATATTTTGAGATGGTTTCGGGAATTTTTAATTCCCGAAATGAGGGGCCTCAGAGGCGAGATGCATCTTTAAGTGAGTTGCCGTTTTTCTGAGAATCTTGCTTTGGACGGCGTGAACGCGTCCGACGTCCGTTTTGAGTACCGTCATTGGTGTTGGAACCCTTGCACTGAGGCAGATCTTTCCAGGGTGGTTTCAGGCATTGAGACCGATGTTGAGGCGCGGGCCCCACAACCCGTCTTTTGAGTTGCGTGCAGCGTTTAGCAACTTTTTCATCGAACGTCCATTCGGGGTGTGGGAGCAGTCGTTTCTGGATGTTTTTACGAGGGTATTGCATTGGTATAATTCACCCGCTCTATTTCCGCATGATGGTGTGGGCCCCACGAGGGCCGTTTTGGGGGTTGACGGTGATTTTCCATCTTTATCACCGGGTGTCCTTTTGGGACAAGTGAATAGTCCATCTTTTGTGCTTTTTCTAGAGGATCGCAACAGTGCAATCTGTCCGTTGAGTTTCAGGACCGGGATGCGGGTCCCACGTAGCACCGCTCGTCTGCGGTGCGCCGAAATGAACCGTTTTCTCCGGATATCCGTTGCACTCCTGTGAGTAGTGCTTTTGACATGTTTTCCCGAGGGGATCACAATGGTGCGATGTGCCCAACTATTTTTGGGGTCGGGGCTTGGGATCACGGGACGTCGTTCGGGCGTGAGGCGGTGTTGGCGACTTTTCCGTCGGATATCTGTTTGAGGCGAGTAAGTAGTCTGTCTCGCGTGTTTTTACGAGAGGATTACAACGGTGCGATCTTTTTGGTTTTTCAGAGGCTCTCACGCGATCTTATTAAATTTGAAAGGCGCTCTAATGGCGGTTCTTCTCGCCGTGTTTGCAGAGAACCCTTGGCGTGTGATCGCATTCACTCCCATGTGAGTGAAGAGATGTGGTTGGTTGTGCCTCAGCTGATGAGGAGGAAGGTTGGAGTTGTTACGTCATGCCTTCGCATTGGCTTTGTGTGCCGTGTGCACGATAGCCTATAGGCTGGAACGTGGTATACTCTGAAAGTATACGGGAATGCGTGGAGGTACGTGTGGTTGTTTGTACCTGAGGATGTTTGTGCGCTCAGTTGGGGTTTACTTGGGGAAACACGTAGTGTGGGCCCCATGTGCCTGCCGTGTTCTGATTTATATACTTTGACCTCTCACGATGTAGAGGGTCTCTCTGCGCTCATTTGTTTGACCAGCAGGGTGGAGTTTCCCCTGGCCTGGTGCTCTTTTGTCTGACCAGAAGGGTTGAGTGGTCTCCCCCTGGTCTTTTTCTCGATGGTTTGGCCAACAGAGATGGTTCGTTTCCTCTATTTCTTCAGCTGTAAGGGGTTTTAGAACCATGCCCTTTCACCAGACTGTGGCACCACTTGCGACTACGTGTGCTCGTACAGCGTGGCTGTTTTCCCACTTTCTGGAATGATTTGTCTCGGTCCTCTTCGACAATGACTCAGCGGATTTGTGTGTGATCGCCTTGAGAGGCCTGGGGAGTTTCTCCTATTCCTTCGTGATCCCTTGTAGAGTTCTTGTGGATTCGGTGTGACCAACACTTTACGCGGGCACCAAACCTCTACCCAAGAGGTTGTTTCCAGCAGGGTTGAGGTTGTTTCTAGTAGGGCTGAGGTTGTTTCTAGTAGGCCTGAGGTTGTTTCCCGCATGGCTGAGGTTGTTTCGAGCAGGGCTCACCATTTGTACCATCCAGCAGGGATGGACAGTACAGCGGTGTACACTGAGTAGTACCATCCAGCAGGGATGGCCAGAGCAGTTTTTGGCTTATCTCCAACGAGGCTGGGCAGTGGTCCCCGATGTCGGGCTTACCTCCAGCGGGGCTGGGCAGTGGTCCCTGATGTCAGGCTTACTTCCAGCTGGGCTGGGCAGTGGTCCCCGATGTCGAGCTTACCTCCAGCTGGGCTGGGCAGTGGTCCCCGATATCGGGCTTACCTCCAGCTGGGCTGGGCAGTGGTCCCCGATGTCGGGTTACCTTCAACTGGGCTGGGAAGTGGTCCCGTCACTGACTTTATCCGGGTCGCCCTCCAGTGGATTACCCTATTATGGGACTGGGCAGTGTGGCACCCGTCGACTTTCCGGGTCTCCCTGTAATGGGAACCCGTCGACTTCCAGGGACCCTCTAGCGGGGCTGGGCAGGGGGTCGCCTGTCGACTTTGAGCTGACCTATCGACTGTGGGGCAGTGACGTGGTGTGGTATGACGTTCCCCCAGAACTCTCAAGTATGAGGAGCGCTTTCCCCACCAAGACACATCCTTGGGATGTGACCTAAAACCGTGCGGGCGAGTCAGTGCCGCCCAAAGCAGATAGTGTCAAGGTGCGGTGATTTTTCCCTTGAATTATAGTTCAGGGAAGACGTGCGGGATGCTGGGTATCGATGGTGTTACTTCTAGGATTGTTGGATACTCATTTTATTGGGATGAGCTACGGGATGGAGATCTCCTTACGATCTTTTTTGAGATTCTTATTGAGAATATGTATTTTTATATACCTTGTTCTGGTACCTACTTCTTGGGTTTGGTTATTCTCCTTCCAGATGAGGCAACGACGTGCGGGGTATGCAATGTGCTTTCCGTGTCTAGCTTCTCGTGGTTGGATGAGTCTACTCTCCTGCTATAGGCAGAGAAGACTCGACGAGATGTTCACCTTCTCACCATTTCCAGGTCCTTGCGTCTGGACGAGTCTACCTCCTTTCTCTTGTTGGGTTGATCTGGACTCTCTATTGTTACTCTTATTGCACTCTCAGTTGTACTCCTCTACTTTTCCTATTCGCTCTACTGCTCACCCTTCAGTACCTCCTTTTGTTGCTCCCTCGAGCCTTCGGGGTATCCTACTAATAATTTTTATACTCACCCATGCTTGGGCTTTTCCCGCACTTGGTGTGCCCTTGCAGACGACGGACTGGTGGAGCGTTACTTCAGTGGAGCATAGGAACTTGGGAGCTTGGACCGTGTGTGGTGGTCGTAGCCAGGTACCGGGTGGGATATCGTCAGCTGTTTCTTTTATTTACCTATTTTCGGGTTGTGGCACCTTTTCTGGTTGGGTGCGTGTTCTTCCCCTTTTCCTTTCAGCTTTTACATTGTTCTATTTTGAGGTCGATGCACATCTGTGGTTTATTTATAGCAGTTTCCCTTTACTTTACTTGGATTTTCATTTTACTCTACACTATTGCATTGAGTGTGTTGCGTGTGTGTGTACAGGTTAATAGGCAAAGGCCTCCCCGAGTTATTGTTCCTTCGGCGCTGGTCGCCAGCCCCTGGCCTATGGAGGCGGGCTTGGGGTAGTTGCGGCTCGAGCCCGGGTATGGTCGGGTCGTGACACTTAAACTTCTAGAAATTAATGTATCCTAACAAGAAGTCTACAATTGACTACCTCATCCTCATTTACAAATATTTATGTATAAAATCATGTTATATCTTTTTATTCCTAGGGTGAATAGGAAAACTTCACTAATTTCCACTATCCATCAACTCTTACGTAATAGATATCGGAACAACCAATATACCTAATAAAATTAAAGTGCCATCAAGTGACCAATACCAATCTCTTGAGGTATCCATACCATATAGTATTTAAATAGAAAATTTATAATAAATGTATGTTTTTTTCTCAGTACATATTTGATGATCACATGATGAATCATCTGTTACAAAATCTATGAACACATTCACACTAGCCTCCCTTAATAATATTCTCAACTCAGAAAATAGGCTCATTAAATTGCACTCATCCATTGATTCCATCAAATTTTTAGTTGGTAACATCTTAGTAAATGTTATGTCGACCACATTTTATTTTCTAAGTGTATATGTAATTTAAAAGTAATGTTTCAAACATATTCACCAAAGTTTCTCTATAATAAATCCAAGACTCTCATGGTGAAAATTTATTTCATGCTCTTATGATCAGAATACACAGTAAATCCCTCATTGAGGAGATAATATCAAAATTTATTGAGACCCTGCATCACTATATCCAACAAAAGAACATGGGTGTTATAATTATTTTCATGAGAACATAGTTTTTGAGAGACATAGGCTATCAACTACTTCTATTGAATTATAATGAATCCTAATCCCATACTAGATTCATAATAGATAACATCATTTCCCAAACCTGGTTCTGAATGATTCATAACTGGTGTTGAGGTTAATCATAAAATCAGTTCCACAAATTATTTTTCAAAATTTACATTCCATTTGAACTTAACAACCTTATAGGTTAAATCATCCAACAAATATTCATTCTTGGATAAAATTTATGTAAAACTCTTGTAATAACTAATAACACCAATGAATCTTCTAATCTCGAAGACATTTCTTTTTTTTTCCCAAGATATAACTTCCACAATATATTCGAGATCCCCCAAGATTATCGTCTTAGATATTATATGGCCCATATACAACACTTATTAGATAAAAAACTCAAATCATTAATAATTTATTTAAAAAATATTTTCTTTCAACATTATAATGATGATATCTAGATCATCATTTTGTTCCTCCTATGAATTAGAGTACACAAAAATATCATCCCCAAAGACAACTATGAATGATTCTATGAACTAATTAAATATCTAGTTCATCAATACTATAAATACCATATGACCATTAAGAAGAAAATATGGCATTACTATGAACTAAAAATTCTAATAGTGTATCCTAAATGTTATATTTGTTATATCCTCTTCTTAAATTATTAAATGATCGTATGATGATATCAATTCAATATTAGAAAAACATCTGGATCCTATGAGTTTATTAAATAGTTCATCAATCCTATGCGAGGATACATGTTCATAACAGAAACCTGGTTATGATTTCGGTAATCAATATAAATCCAGAGGCTTCTATCATCTATCTTTTCAAATAGAACTGGTCATTCCCAAGGTAAAATGCTAGGATGAATAAATCCCTTGGACTCAAGATCCTAAACATAAAAATTATGATCCATCATCTTAGTGGGTCCTATATGATATGTTGGTATATAAATGGATCTCAACATTGGTAGAAATTCAATAGTGAACATGACCTCCCTTCATAGTGGTAAGCAAAAATATCATCAGGGAAGATCTCAGGATACTCACTCGCCATTATAGGAGATAGATTTCTAAAATGATGGTCAATGGTTTTAAGAAACTCCACAAAAAACTATCATGATATTATTCCAGTATAATGGAAAATATGCCTCATTATCCCTAATCTATGATCCCCCTAACCCCGAATGAAAAATAGATACTCCATCCAAACAAATAAAATGAACTCGAAAATGATAGCTTCCAATATGATCCTAAAAAAATCATTGAATCCATGCCAATTATATGTTCCAGGATAACAATATTAAGGACCAGTAAATCCCACATGATTTCAAATTTAGAAATCAACACCCAACACTCTAGACATTTAGAACCATTCCCCGTAAATTTTTCTAAGGGATTATAATGATATTTCATGAATATTATAAGCTTTAAATTCAAACCTCGTGTATAAATAAACTAAATTGATATGATTGAATGAGAAAAAAGAATGTCAAAAAATTCAAGAACAATAGAAGATAAAATAAACACTATAACTCTCACAATATATGGATCTTTTTTGGATTCCTCTATTGCATACTCCACAACGTAAAGATGGCAAACATCAACTCATCCTCATGATTTTGTTACTACTTATGTCTTCCCTTAAGTATAATAGTAACATCGACCACCTTTTGTTGAATCAGGGAAAAATTAAGAGCATTTCATAATCAAGGATCTATCCATTATTCCTCGAGGTTCCTTTCTATAGAAACGATGGAGAAGACTAGAAAAAACCCTATATATGGAATGGTATGGGTACCATATTTAAATTAGGATTTACTTGAAAATATCTCCCACACATGATGAAAATCACAAGACTCTATCCTTATTTTTTTGAACCATTACTACTACCCAAGAATCACTCACCTCACATTATCTTCTAGCCAGAAGATCAATCCTGGCTTACCCATATGGTTACAGAAATTCCACTGATACTAGTATTCTTATCTATTTATCCCTCTATCAAATTATCTTTATCAACCACATACACATAATTTGATAGGCATGTGACAATAAGCCTTAACTAAATCTAGATATTTATTCTCATCTAAAACAACATATCCTTAAGGTAACTGTTTGTAATAATGGATTTAAAAACATGGATTAACTCAATGAAATGAGTTTAGTAATCCATCACATATTAGTCTTCATTCTTCATGGTCACAAACTCTTGATATTTATTCACGGTCAATATTTTTTGTAGAGAAACTGATTTAAATAAATCTTGAAGGTGTTCCAAGTGAGGTAATCATGCAATTTATCCATCAAAATAGGCGCCCAACAATTAATTTTAGGTCCTTAAAGTATATAAGTAAAGAATAACACCATTGTGTTTATAGGATTCTTAAAAAAGAGGAAGATTAATTCAATTTACTCAATCCATTCTTCAAGATCTTGTGTTCCTTTATTGTCAATAGTTATTGGTGAGTTCTTCATAGAAATCTATAAATTATGATTCATTATTTTTTCATTATTTCCATGACCCTCTAGAAAACGTGACTGGATAGTATGGGTTACTATTTCCATTATATCAAGTTCCACTAGAGAATTTTCATACAAAAATATTCTTTTGGATTCCTCCCTTGAATTCAATGTGATTATTCTGGTATGGATTTTTTATTACAGATTAGTGATAACACCAAATCTATATAAAATTGATTTTTTAAATTAACATATTGAAACACTATAAATCTAATAAAAAGATACCTTACAACATGAATTATTAGAACTAGTATATTCATATAATAAAGGATTTAAAATATAAAAAATTATATATTTTATCCACTAATAATTGTTTGGATATATGTTTTTCCAAACCATGCTCTAACCATTCTACTAATATTGATTGATTAAAGAACAATTCATATGGTTAACTCAAAATAGTTCATTGTTTTTTTAAAACATGCACCTAAATTGTGTGCCTTTGTATCATCTCTTTTTTAACCATGAAACTGAGCCTATGTCCCCATGAAAACAAACAATTATCCCTGAAACTCAAAACTGACATTTGAACATGTTAATGTTCCTAAAGAAATACAATAATAAAGCTCACTAACATGATGAAAAATTATACCCCACACAAGGAAACTTGTGGTCAGATATGAAATTGAGTTGTCTAGGAGCCATTTTGTACATACCACCAATGTTCTGATGTTCCTAAGTCATGTATACGATAAACATCAAACCAAACCTAGGCAATTTCATAAAAATTCAGACTGAAACATCACCCGAGAAATCCTACCACAGTGATAGAAGCATGTTCCTAGTTTCTAAAGGCTTATAACCAAAACTAGGGAATCAATATTAGAAATAATGGGAATTATTCAACTCGATACATCACTAAGACATCTCTAATGCGAAAAAGGAAATTTATATAAAAATAAATACAAATCAGTGTACAAAGTATAAGTCTAAATAAAATCATGGTATATAACATGATAAAATTTGAATGGTCCAAATCACATGAAAAACTATAATCCATGATTCTATATTTTAAAGACCATTTGTCACCAGTACCCCAAAAAACATGAAGATGACATCATCTAGGAGGAGTCTCTATAATACATGATGGCCTTCCCATTACCTATGTCCTGAAAAACCAAGTCTACATTTTTAAAAGGAATATATAGGGTGAAAGACAATGACCTATAGAATAAAACCATGAATACAAATTATTAAACCATACAACCAATAGTTCTAGATTTATGAAAAAATCCTCATTATAAAGATATATACATGAAAAAGGAATTTCATAAAACCTCCCTTAGGGTTTCTTTTTAAAAAAAATCAATATCCCAAGCCTTAGGAACATGTAAGTAAAAAAAATCATTAAATAAAGTTAAATAACCCTTAGATACATGAATATTAAAAAAATACATTTAAAAATAAAATCCATGTGATTTATAAAAACAATACACATATAGACAGCAAGATACAGTCTACAATACTAGGATATCAAAGGAACTCCATCCAAAATATTTAATAACATGTCCAAACAAAAACATTTATCTCAAGATCTTCCCTAAGTGTAAAATTATACCATTAAAAGAAATATAATCCAATATTAAAATTTTATATTTTATCATTTTATCATTTCATTGAACACTTAATGTTCCTAAAAACTTTTTGTAAGGAAAACCCTTAAAATCATTTCTCATCGCCCCCAAATATCATGTAAAAATCATGTATTTCAATTTATCCTTTAACAAAACAAAACAAATCATATTTTTATGCCAAAATAAAATTATATCATCTGAAAATTCATGTAAGACATTGTAAATAACCCATTAGATAGAGACACCTACCTCGGCAATGGAGGAAACATCAATGCCTATGAATTTTGTAGTGGATTACAAATTGATCTAGTCCTCTGAATACTGGATCTACAAATAAAATCATCAATTCCATATAAAATCATCTATATTTAAAAATAAAATATTTTTGGTTTCCAATGAAATAAGGGGAAGAGATATCAAGAGAATATCTAGATAAAATAAGAGATATTGACTAGAGATTCACATGTACCTAGAAGAGATACCCCCAAATCTATCAAGAATAACTATTGAATCATCGGGAGAGTACATTAAAATATAGAGGATATGGTTCAATATAATGAGATATTAGGGGGATATTAGATATAAAATTACAAATGGAATCAGTGTAATTATCATTTTTGAAAATTTTAGTATGGGTCACATGATTATGACCCACGATTGTAAATGTTATGGGATAATTGTGTAGTGGATACTATATCCAAAAAACCAAATCATGCAATTTCCTCAGTATAGTCTCATGGTTATAAAAATTAGGCTCAAACTATGAAAATTTTCATTGTAACCAATATATTCATATCACATTGTTACTGTACTGTTAATATTAATTGTGTTTCGACTGTGTGTCATGACTAATTCTCCCAAATCGCTAAATTTTAATCCCCTAACTCTGAAAAATCATTTAGAACCTACAAAAGAGATAATATAAGATCATAATTAAATATATTAGTGTACCAGAGAGAATCATAGTTTTCCTAAAAATATCATTAATAATATCTCTATAACACTATCAATTTTTACAATCCCACACATATATACATAGGTAGTCTTCCAACCTGTATTACAAAAATAAATTTTTCATGCTCATGAATGTTCCCACAAAGGGTGTGAGTATAAAACATAATATTACACTACCAAAATTGCCTCTAATAAAGACTAGTATACATGTATATGATTGTAATAAATAATAATTAACTTATAAATCTTACATATAAACCCATGTCTCACTATTAGGTAATCATTGAGTCACCCTGATTTTCAAATCAGACTTACATCAATTTATGCTAGAATGGGATTTGGATCCTATAGTTTGAACATAATAAAACTATTAATGATCCATAAAAACTGGCGTAAATATATAATTGAATGATATATCATAGTTTAATTATCTATTGTGAATTTAGAATCACCATCACATTATCAAAGGTTAATGATATTTCATAATTATCATCAATGGAGGTGAATGATGCACAAAAAACCAATCATGGGAAATGATGCACCACCAAATGAACTATGTATCATTATATTAATAATGGATTGAATTATATATCACCATAATCATCAATAATGTTTGATATGTACCACCAAAATAACCTGAAAAATAAGGTATTTATTAGAAAAATATATATCACCATAAATAAAATAAGGAACCTAAATTATCACCAATTAACTAATGTATCATTTCACTGACAATAATGGTGAACAAGGCATTTCTTGGTAAACAGTATATCACCACAATATAATAAGGTTTATAGGATATCCTTAATTGAATTATGCATCACCTTCTATTCCATAATATTGATGATACATCAACACACTAATAGGTAATGTTGAATTATATAGTACCAGTATCACTATCCATGGTGGATGATCTACCACCGAACATCATAACATAAGTGAACAATTAATCACCATCATTAAAACCTATAGTGAAAAAAACTATAACCGAAACTAATTTAGAAAACCATGGGTAAAATAATTATTAACTTTACCATATTCATAATTAAAACATAAACATAAACCCGATGAATTGGTAATCATCCCAATAATAGGTTCAACCCACCTTACTTGTACTAACTGAGATTCTAAAACCCGCAATGTTTTATACCTAGAATGAATAAATCAATCCTATCTGAAAACAGTATGGATTAAGATCCCATATAACTACCCAACTCACTAGGGTTACACTATTAGTGAACTCATCATACAAATGTTTTCATCTCATCACTAGATCACTATTTGGACCATTAATACTTGAGTTTATATTATCATGTAACAAAAAAAATCTAGGAAAGGGTTAATATTATTATATAGGAGAAGGAAACCCCTTATAGTTTCATTCTTATGCGTTTTGTCACTTTTCAATCAATAATGGTTATTGGAATCTAGGTATTCTTCCAATAAGTTTTATAGTAAATAGCATACTATACATAGCCCATACATGTCTACTATTAAATGAAAAAACAATATTTTCTTCAGTGTTGGGTTACCCTTTTATTCCAATCAGTATTGATGCCCATTATAACGTTACCCACATCATCTCATAGAACCTTCTCTATACACTAATTAAGGATAGAGTTAAATGTTTTAAATGATACCTTCATAGGATACTAAAGTTTTATCTCTTTGATGGAATCAATATTGGGGTTATCATTTTCCTTTAGTCATGCCACTCATATGGTAACAATAGACATCATCAATTATGCTATCACAACCCTACATTGGATAATCCTTTATTTTATTCTTATCTGGATCTTTAATCCTTGTTTTGAGGTACGGGTTGAGTACCCAGCTTATGATTTGGCATTTCTGGAGTTTTGGGTAAATCATTGAATATGCATTAGCAGCACATGGTTAGTGGAAACTGTGCGGCCTAACCTAGGTAATCATTATGCAGGTCCTGTAGTTGGACAAAAGCTACCTTACAATTTGAGCATGGTATGTCTAACCAAGTGGGTTGGACATGCAGTCATTCTCCTCTTTGGTAGTAAAAACCTCATGGTTGGTTCACGGTTTGGTAAACCAAGAATCCAAACCGTGTAAGCTGCATAGAAATTTTAAATATAAAAAAACCCTATTTATATCTTCTCTATTTTAATCCCTATTTTAGGATTCCCCATGGTTTATTTTTTGGTGCACAATGGGGTTCCCAAACCCCTCTTTCCTTGGTTACTCCTCTTCCATGGTTCAGTCTTAAAAGGTCTAAAGTATGTTTTTAGGGTTTTTGTTCATTTTTCTCCTCATTATTCCATCCAATATTGTTTTGTGGTTCTCCATAAGTGGTAACTAGTTTTTATGAACCTTAATGGATATTGTTTGTGTGTTGGTTTTTTTAACTTGAACATTAGGGTGTTTAGATTGTCTTTGGGTACTGACTCTTCCTTAACTTGAAGTTTCATCACATTCGCACACCATTGAGGTAGGTGTCTCCATTCTTTTCCTTTTCGATGCATTTTATCAATGCTTGTGTTCTTTGAAAAAAATTATAAATGTAATTCACATACATTTTGTATTTTTATTTAGTTTATTATGGTTCATTAATGATGATAGAAATTGCAAAAAATGGTTTTTGAAGTGATTCTTCATATATCCCTAAGTATATGTGCACCAAATGTGCATGACCAAATGTCAATTGACATTTAAACATAAAATTGGATGGTTTTGTGGTGATTTCCATTGGAAATATCTTGTAAAATTTGTTTGATTGTGAATTTGGATTTACATATGGAACATATTGACATTTATAGTTTATTTTTTATGTTATTTTGGAAGTCTCTCTTTGTTTTTAAATGCATGATTATACCATTGTAAATTATGTGAATTTTTTGGATTTGGGTTGTCTCGAATGAAAGTGGTGATTTTAGAAATGAAAATAGTTTTGGGTTTTCCCATATAAATTTAGAGTATGCCATCAGGTGGTGTCACATGCATGGGTGCACAAGGTGCACAGATGGATGAGTATTCAATTTAATATGGAACTTTACTAATAATGTTCCCCTTAAACATTGGTTTCACAATGTTCATATGTCACAAACCGAATCAGGTCACCACCAATACCGGCACCAAACCCAGCTCGTGAAAAGGGTATAAGGGTGTTCCCTATCCCCACAGGCTGGCACAAGTGCACGGGTATCATTTATCCTGGTTTGGGAACGATATACTTGAATATGTACACATAAAACATAAAAAATATTTGATAAAATAAATCTGAAAAATTCATACCAACAAGGTTTATACAAAAAACCAAAACTGAATACATAAGTTCAAATTCAATACAAAAGGTCCAAAGAAAAAATTAAATAGAAAAAAAACATCTCCACGGACTCCACATGAGAGGGGTTCATTACCCCCAAGCCGTATCCACAACTCTGCCCCATGGATGGGGACTAACACCCTGAATTGCCATCACCCTTAGCCTTTCCTTTACCTGAGTCAAACATAACCAAGACTACTTACACCCAAGGGGTGTAATTAGGGTGTGGGCCTAATACTAATAGAATACCACCCAATTATTGTAAAGATCATGCAATAAAATTTGAAAAAGCAATCCGTATTAATACGCAAAGAAAAGCAGTGATAAAATCCAAGAAATTCAACTTTCAATTGAAAACAGTTTTCATGCTAAAGTTTTCATAATGTTCACACATTTAAATAGACATGTTATCTACTATAATGTAATTCAAAAAACACCCCAATACATGGGAAAATACAACCCACACAATGAGCAACAAAATCGAGAACACCCCTTGGCACTAGATAGTCTCAAGCCCCATATACTTCATACCTCGGTGTAAAGAAACCATATTAAAATCCATTCTCATCCATGAGAAACTATTAGGTAACATTCCCATAACCTTTTGGTCCCCAATAATAATTCAAATAGATTAGTTAGAGTTGTAGTTATCCAAATGCTAGGTGAAACAGGGACAAAACCCATACGGTTCTCTAGCCGTACTAGTACACATCCGCCCCACATAGGTACCTGGGCATCCCCCTTTGTGATCAAAAAATTTCAGAATGATAAATATATCCATTGTTATATAAAACATCACTAAGGTTCACATACAATTATTACAGTATCAATGCACATTTTATACCATTTAAAACATACAACAAAACACATTGAGTTTCAATAAAACAAGTTCTCCAAATCATTCCTTGTTTTGCACCCAAAACACTTTGAAAACCCCACTTGAAAACCATGTGCATACTAAAATTTACCAAAATAAAATCCACCACACCATAAAATTTCTTTAAACTAATTACATGAGTTATAAAATAATCCCAATAATCATCACATGGAATGCCCATGTAAAAAAACCCAATTCAACACCAAATTGGTACTAAAAAATCATTTTCTAAACAAACATCACCCAAATCCAATTTCTCAGCAACAAACAAAGGATAAGAAAATTGAAAACATAATTTTAAGACCTAATAAAGTTCAATAAAATCAACTAAATAATTATATGGAATCCCTTATGGAACTAACCAAAGATTGATACGAAAAACCCTTAAATTTCACATGAAATTGGCATTAAAAATCCATTTGCTTTAAAATTTCCACTAAAACCAATTTTTTCAGAAACATTCAAATGAAATATAAATGAAAATAACATAAACAAATCATCTAGGTCAAAAAGATTTCATACCAAAAGGAATCACCTACCAAAGTAATGAAAACCCTTGAATCAACGTGCGAAAATCGAGTCGCACCACCACTGCACCAAGAAGGACTTAGAACAAACCTAAAACCACAAAATTGGATCATGAAAAACCAATGCTAAACCCTAGGTTCTAAATCCTACCCCATGTTCATTTGTTACTTCATGGAAGAGGGAAGAAACCTCAATCAAATAGAATTAAACCCTAAACAATTTGAAATAGGAAAGGAAGAGACTCACTTACTTGAGGTATCTTGATGAATCTCCCCAAATACACCAGTAAATGAATTTCAAAACAGTCTAAACATTAGGTGAGGTTATAATAAGGATTATTATGTCATTTAGGAACTAGAATAGAGGAAAAATAGTAATAATTGAGAGAGTTATGATGGAACGAACATACCTCCTCAAATCTCGACGATTTTAGAAACCCTAATATGTTGTACCATCAATCATGATGAAGAAAATCTCCAAAGAAGGGGAAGAGAGGTTGGGAGCGTGATAGGTTTTAATGGTCTTCGGTGAGACTTTGAATCACTTAAAAATCATTAAAATTGAATATGTTATTAATTAAAAAAATTTGAATTTTAAAACTGGAATTGGGATTCCGGGCAGGACCAATCAATTAAATAAAAACACATATACACCATGGTTATGGATTTCTAAAGGCTCCAAATTGTAATGGTGGTGTTAACATGTCAGGGGAGACCATTGAGGAATTTGAATGAATGAAAATGTTGATAAATGAAAATGTTATATAAGAAAAAAAATTTATTTTTAAATCTGGAATTGGGCTCACGGTTTGGCCCAATTCAAGAAAACTCACCCATTCCTATATAAAAGCTTGGGAAACCCCCAAAACAAAGAATTAATTGAAAATAAAAGAATAATACCTTTAAAATATTTCATGTATGTGACAATTCTCCCCACCATGAAAACTTTTCATCCTATAAATTAAACCTGAAGTTTGATCAGAAAACAGGAACGAATACTCTTCCTCAACCCCTAAATTTCGTTCCCATGTCTCATGTGTATCATTACAATGATGCCAACAAACCCAGACCAGCAGAATAGACTTTCCTCGAAGCACCTTATCTTGGGAGTCCACTATTTTCATTGGTTGCTCCAAAACTGACATGTCAGGCTCTATTTCCAGTTCTTCCCAACTCAGCACATGGGACGAATCTGGGTTGTATTTATTTAACTGGGAGACATGGAAGACGTCATGGATGGACGTCAACTGAGAATGTAAGGCCAGCCTGTATGCCACTTTTCCAATATGCTTGATGATCTCAAAAGGTCCAACATATCGCGACATTATCTTCCCTTGCTTCCCCAATTGACGATGGCCCAGACGAGGGGCCACTTTGAAGAATAATATGTCACCCACAGAAAACTCTAGGTCTCGATGCCTTCGGTTAGCATATAATTTATGGAAACTATGAGTTGTCAATAAACACTGCCTGATCAGCTTGACGTTCTCTATGTCCCCTGCACCAGACTCTTCCCCAATAGTGAGGTCTCACCTACCTCCGTCTAACATAGGGGGACCGACAAGGCCAACCATAGAGAACCTCAAAAGGAGATATTCGAATGGAGGATTGGTAACTATTATTATAAGAAAACTCAACCAGCCCCAAATGGTTATCCCAAGAACCTCCAATGTCCAAGACACATGCACAGATCATATCCTCCAAAATCTGATTCGCCCACTCTGTCTGAACATTCGTTTGAGGATGGTATGTTGTGCTCATCTTAATTTGAGACCCCAAGGAATTTCGAAGGCCTTCCCAGAACCGAGAAGTGAAATGGGGGTCTCTATCTGAGACAACTACTGATGTCACACCATGGAGTCTCACCACCTCTTGAAGATATAAACAGCCCAACTCATCCACTTTAGCTGTATCTCTAATCGGAATGAAGTGGGTTGATTTGGTCAGATGATCAATCACCACTCAAATGGAAATATTACCCCAAGGTGTATGAGGTAAGCCAACAATGAAGTCCATGGTGACCTTTCCCCACATATAGGTTGGAATGGGTAATGGAAAGAGCAAACTGGAGGGCCTTTTAGGCTCTCCTTTCACCTTCTGGCATGTGTATCATCTCGACACAAAGTCTGTTATGTCTCGTCTCAAACCAGGCCACCAAAACGATCGACGGATATCATAATACATCTTGGTGGCACCCGGATGGACATCCCATTGCGACGGGTGGCTTCCCTCCATCACCACCATCCGTAGAGATAACTGCACTACTGAACATCCCTTGATGCCCAAGATACCCCCAGGAGACAATGACCAATCAGAGGATGTCTCCCCACCATAAAGAAACTGCTTCGACCGTTGAAAAATATCATCACTAGGTTGTTCATGCTGAATCAAATCCAACAGAGAAGGATTCAACTGGATGCTCACCAAGAATACCCCTACAATGTGTTCCCTGATCTCGACATGCATCTAAGAAAAGAGCCACATCAAAGTCCACTCATCACTAAACTTCCTCAAAGCCTGCACTGGAACTCATATTCTCAAAGATTCGGCCACCACATTACCCTTTCCTAGGGTATAGATATTGTAAAAGTCTAACCCCTGCATGTACTCGATCCAATGACGCTGCCTCAAGTTGAGGTCCTTCTGTGAGAAGATATAGGTCATGATTTTGTGATCAGTGTAGACCACAAACATCTCCCCAAAGAGGTAGTGACGCCAAGTCTTCAAAGCATGCATCACCGCTGCCAACTCCAATTCATGGGTCGGGTAGTTCTTTTCATGTGGCCAGAGTTGGCGAGATCCATACGCCACCACGCGATCATCCATCACAAGCATGCATCCAAGACCCATACCTGAAGCATCACAACAGACCATATATCCCTTTCCAACCTCTGGAAAAATAAACACAGGGGTGGTAGTCAACCACCTCTTCAGCTCCTCGAATAATGCCTGACATTCTGGACCCCATACATATTTCAATCCTTTCCAGGTGAGCATGGTCATCAGTGAAGCAAGCCAAGAGAAATCCTGAATGAATCGCCTGTAATAACTAGCCAGGCCAAGGAAACTCTTGATCTCAAACACATTCTTCCGCAGCTTCCATTACATAACCGCACTAATTTTCTCGGGGTCCACTGAAACCCCCTGCTCAGAGATAACATGCACAAAAAATTTCACTTCCCTTATCCAAAATGTTCACTTTGAAAACATTCTATATAGGTGGTGATCCCGAAAGTACCCAAGACAATCCTCAAGTGATGTTCATGTTCCTCTTTAGTGACGGAGTATACTAGAATGTCATCCATGAACACCACAACAAAGGAACTGAGATACTGATGGAACACCCTGTTCATGAGTGCCATAAAGACTAATAGAGCATTGTTCAATCTGAATGTCATGACCAAATACTAAAAGTGGTCGTACCTGCTTCGGAAGGCTTTCCTAGGGACATCTGACCCCTTCACCGGAAGCTGGTGATAACCCAAACGCAATTCTATTTTTGAGAACCAATTTGCCCCCATCAACTGATCAAAAAAATCATCTATTCTAAGCAAAGGGTATTTGTTCTTAATTGTTTCCTTTTTCATCTTCCGGTAGTTAATGCACAACCGGAGGGATCCGTCAACCTTTTTTTTGAACAAAACACGAGTGGCCCAAGGAGAGACGCTCGGGTGAATGAATCCTTTGGATTATACGTCTTCCAGCTATATTGTTAATTCCATGAGCTTGGTGGGGGGCCATGTGGTCAGAGGGAAGAGATATCGGTTGTGTTCCTTGTGCCAGAACAATCAAAAAATCCACAACCATCTTTGGGGGAAAACGTGAGAAGTCATCCGAGAATACCTCTGGAAACTCATTCACAACATGAGGTAGTGAACCTATAGGGGAAATACCATCATCCTCTAGCATGAGAGATGATAACTAGATGGTAATAATTCCCAACTCTGGGAGTGGAGCACCTGTGCAACCCGACCAAGGATCCCATTCTCCCCGAAAAACCTTACGACTCCCATCAGGTGCCATGAAACTCACTTGCTGCCTGTCAAAATCGATGTGTGTTGGATGTGTACTAGCCAATCCATTCCAAGTATTACATCGAACAGATCCATGTCTAAGACTAAGAGGTCCCACTCCATCTCGACCCCTGACATGGAAAGTGCACACGAAGGGCACCTGAGACCCTGCCCCTTCTTCTTTCCCAACGACGTCACCTACTCCATCGCAAATGAAAAAAAATATGTTGATAAATTCAGAAAGTCCATAAAAAAGGAAGAAATGAATAAAACAGAGGCACCTGTATCAAAAAAGAGCAGCAGTTATAGAAGATGATATCAGAATGGTACCTCGAACTATCGACGGCCCCGCCTCTGATCCTGCTGGTACCTGATCTACTACATGGAGATGTCTGGTCTCTGCCTAAGGATGACCGCTAGTCTATGATTGTGCCCTGAACAGGATTTTCCCAAAAGATGACCCATCCCTACCACCACGGCTTCCAAATCAATATCCCCCTGTCCCTGATGGCTCAGACTGTGCTGGCACTCCTCTTGGAGCCACTGACACTGCCCCACTTAGGAGTGGATGTGCCACACCGCAGAAGCGTTGTAAATGACCCATTACTCCACACTATTAACAAGGATTTGGATTAAGTGTACATGCTTATCGGATGTTCCCGGGCTTCCCACACTGGTGGCACATTACCGATCTCATATCGGAAGCCGCAGACGAAAACTGCCTAGAAGAGTGCCCTGAACTACCACCTCCTTTCTTCACATGATCCTCTTGCTTCCTTTTCTTCTCTGAGGAGCTACCACTTCCCACTACTGATACTAAACCATAGAAAGCAGTTGTTCATTTCCTATCATTCTCCACCATGCACGCCCAATCAATGACCTCATTATAGGTCCTCATCTTAAACATGAACACCTGGGAGTATATCTCTAGTCGCAAGCCTTTCTAAAACCTCTGGGCATTCTCCTTCTCATTAGAGACTATTTATAGAGCATACCTAACTAACTCGGTGAAACGGTTTGCATACCCCATCATAGATAGATTCCCCGGAACAAGTTCAATGAACTCTATGGACCTAGAATAACCCAACACCTTAGGGAAGTATTGTTCATTGAAGACTGCCTTGAAATCTCCCCAGTGCATCTCCTCATCCTTCCCAGCCGGAAGCACTGACTCCCACCACTTACAGCAGGGTCCATCCAACAGAAAGGTGGAACACTTCACCCTATGCTCTTCGGGTGTTTCTAGGAACTCAAACATACCCTCGATCTTCTTGAGCCATTCTTCTACTTCCTGGGGTTCTGAGCTACCTCGAAAGGTAGGAGGCATGTTTTTCAAAAACTCTTGTGCTTTATCTTTTCTAGGAACTGTCTCTTCCACCCTAACAGGAATAGGAGCTAGATCTGGTCCCTATACCAAATCTTGGATAGTCTGGACCACATCCTTCACAAGCCTTTGATCAAATGGTGTGGGAGAACTCTCTCCACCTTCCTCCTGTGGGTGCATGGGAGCTTTACGGGGAGGCATGTTGATACAAAATGAAACAGTCACAATTCAATAGTCAGTACCAAAATTCTGAAAATTTTTATCAAATACATCAAACATAAATAAACTAAACACATTTGAGTAATAATTGATACAATTACTCCACATCCGCCCGATGTCTACGTGTGGTCTGCTGCCCACACGTTTCTCCTAGATATGAATTCAATCTGTAAATTAAAACATCCCCTGGTGACTCATGGTCATCCACAAGAGGTGCGATCCAGGAACCCAAATCACAACCAAAACCATGATCCCCGATAGTCCTAGCTCCTCCCTATCTCGACTCAGCCCAAAATAGCAATATAACCCAAAAACATTAACCTCCTCTGCTACCATTTTGTCATGAACTGAATCTTGTCACCACCAATACCGGCACCAAACCCAGCCCATGACAAGGCCTGAAGAGCATTCCCTATCCCCACAGGCTGGCACAAGTTCCAATGTATCATTTATCTATGTTTGAGAATTATTTTCCCAAATATGTATACATAAAAAATCAAAAATATTTTATAAAATGAATCTATAAATTTCATAACAACAAGGTCTATACAAAAATCCAGAACTGAATAAATAATTTCAAATGCAATAAAAAAGGTCCAAAGACACAATTAAACATCGACAAAACATCCCCATGGACTCCACATGACAAGGGTTCATCACCCCCAAGCCGTCTCCACAACTTCACCCCAAGGATGGGGTCTAGCACCCTAAATCGCCCTCACCCTTAGCCTTTCCTTTACCTGAGTCAAACATAACCAAGTCTACTTACACCCAAGGTGTGTAAGTAGGGTGTGATACTAAGCCCAATTGTATACCACCCAATTATTCAAATGAGCATGCAATACAATGTAAAAAATCAATAAGTTTTAATATGCAAAGAAAAGTAGTGATAAAATCCAAGAAATGCAACTTTCAATTGAAAACAGTTTTCAAGATAAAGTTTTCATAATGTTAACACACTTAAATATAAATGTTAGATACTATAAATTAATTACAAAAACACCCCAATACATGGTAAAATACCACAGACACAATTAACAACAAAATTGGGAAAACCTCTAGGCACTAGATAGTCTCGGGCCCCATGTACCTCATACCTCGATGTAAAGTAACCACAGTAAAATCTATTCTCATGCACGAGATACTATTAGGGAACATACCCATAACCTTGTGGTCCCCAATAATAATCCACATATTTTTGTTAGAGTTTTCGTTATCCAAATTCTAGGTGAAACTGGGACGAAACTCATCCGGTCCACTAGTCGTACTAGTACACATCCGCCCCACCTAGGTACCCGGGCATCCCCCTTTATTCTAAAACAATTTCAGAATGATAAATATATCCATTTTAATATAAAACATCACTAATGGTCACATAAAATCATTACATTATCTACACACATTTTATACCATTTAAAACATACAACAAAACACATTGAGTTTCAATAAAACAACTTCTCCAAATCATTCCTTGTTTTGAACCCAAAACTCTTTGAAAACCCCACATGAACACCATGTTCATACTCAAATTTACCAAAATATAATCCAACACACCATAAAAATTTCTCTAAACTCATTACATGAGTTATAAAACAATCCCAATAAGCATCACATAGAATACCCATGTAACACACCCAATTCAACACTAAATTGGTACTCAAAAAATCATTTTCTTAACAAACATCACCCAAAACTAATTTCTCAGTAACAACAAAAGGATAATAAAATTGAAATCATTATTTTCAGACCCAAAACATTCCAATAAAATAAACTAAATAATTATAGGGAATCTCTTAAGGAATCAACAAAATATTTATACGAAAACCCCCTAAATTTCACATGAAATTGGCATTAAAAATTCATTTTCATTATAATTGAAACTAAAACCAATTTTTGCTGCAAGATTAAAATTAAATAGACATTCACATACCATAAACAAAGTATCTAGGTCAGAAATATTACATAACAAAAGGAATCACCTACCAAAGTATTGAAAACCCTTGAATCAACATGCGAAAATCACGTCACACCACCACCGCACCAAGAAAGACATTGAAAAGACCTAAAACCAAAATATTGGACCAAGAAACCCCAATGTTAAACCCTAGGTTCGAAACCCTTCCCCCTAGTAATTTGTTACTTCAAGGAAAAGGGAAGAAACCCCAATCAAATAGAATTAAACCCAAAGCAATTTGAAAGAGGAATATAAGAGACTCACTTATTTGATGTATCTTAATAAATCTCCCCAAATACACCAGTTGATGAATTTTAAAATAGTAAAAACATCAAGGGAATTTTGAAGAAGGATGAGGAAGTCATTTTGGGTCTATAATGGAGGAAACAGAGTAATAATTGAGATAGTTATGATGGAAAGAACTTACCTCCTCAAATATAACTGATTTTAGAAACCCTAATATGTTCTGCCCTCAATCTCAATGAAGAAGAGCTCTAGAGAGGGGGAGAGTGGTTGGGAGAATTTATGGGTTCAATGGTCTTGGGTGAGACTTGTAATCACCGAAAAACATTAAAATTTAATAAGTTATTAATTAAAAAAATGTGATTTTTTAAACTAGAATTGGGCTTCTGGGCATGCCCAATCTCTTAAATAAAAACTCATAGACAACTTGGTTATGTATTTCTAAAGGCTCCAAATTGCAATGGTGGTGTTAACATGTCATAGGAGGACATTTAGGAATTTTAATGAATGAAAAATTTAGAAAAATGAAAATGTTATAAATGAAACAAAATTTATTTTTAAATCTGGAGTTGGGCTGACGGTTTGTCCCAATTCATGAAAACTCACTCATTCCTCTATAAAAGCTTGGAAAACCTCTGAAACAAAGCATGAATGGAAAATAAAAGTAAAATACCTTTAAAATATTTCATTTATGTGACATAATATGTTTCTAAATGTTATTATTTTCCTTGGTGAGATTTATAAAATTTGATTCAAATGTAAACTTCCATGTTATTCCTGTTTGGAATATTTCAGGAGATTTCATTCTTTACTCAAGATTTTGATAGGTTTTTGAAAATGTATTTGGTTCTGGACATCTTAATGTCCCATTTGGAATTGTGAATAAAAAAATTCTGTATAATGTTATTTTATAAATGGTTTAGAATATCTTTTTCATAAGAATTAATTGAGAGTGTAGAAGGCATGATTAGTACATTATGTTGTTTTGGAAATGAAATATGGTTTTGAACATTTAAATTCTCGGTTGGAATATTGAATTTTTTTTAGAAATTTTTTAAAATACCATATGATGTAACGGCTCTATTAGCACTTTTGAATGGTTTTTTATGTGATTGGAACCCCTATAAATTTAATTTCTTATATGGGTTATTGTATTTTTCGTGTTAATGTTTGTGGGTGGAATGTGCAATGATGAGATGTAAGGTGATTCATGCATGTGAGGACCTCCTACTAACAATGTATACTTTTACCATGGATTTGCAATAAAATTTTATAGGGTTGAGTGATGGTTTCTTATCAAACGTGATTTGATGTGTTGACACCCCTTGGATAGATTTAAAGGCTAGGTGGGCAGTGTAACTGGATTTTCCAGTTGAGGGTTTCTAGTTGGTTATAGACCTTGGAGTTTAACCATATTATAGCCAGTGGTGTTGAATTGAGTATATTCATGGATCACTCTAGGGATGTTTAGTAAATTCCTATGGTTTCTTATATTTATTGTCTTGATTATTTTTTGGTTCTCTTGGTTTTCTATTTAAACTACATATCTATTTTAAACATGGTTTGGCATCTCTTGGTTTTTATTTTAGTTTTGATTTTGGTTTTGTTGTGGTAATTTATTTTAAAATGGTTATGTGGAATGTGTTGTTTTGATAAAGGTAATGTTATGGTTACTCCATTAAAATCTCTAAAACCAATATTTATAACTATTTCAAACTTGTTTTTCTAGACTATTTTTGGGAAAGGAAATATATGTATTCTATGGTGGTTGCCTAATGATTTATTAATATCACACACTAATTGTGTCATTCGGTGTCAATGGACCTGACTGTTTTGTAGGTTTAGCTTAATGTTCAGTTTTTCAAGTTAAAGATGGATCTAGGTGAAGATTGGTCTTATGGATGGTGGTGACATTAAATTCACATAAAGTTCTAGTTGTTTATGTTCTGTTAGTAGTTTATATATTTCAGTTGTTCAATTTCCCTATTCAATTGTAGTCTGAATCTAGACCAATTTATGTTTTATTATGATAACATGGTGGTTGTTGATGTGTTATCTGTTTGACTAGTTTATTTATTCAATCCTTGTTTATTGGGATAAATCATTCTCGATGGATTATCCTTGATCTCTGACACTAATTTCTAGAATGTGGGGATCGGGAAATCCCTTAAGGCCATGTCTTAGACTGGTTCATATGTTGAGTCAGATGGCATCCTGACATGGTTTTTGAAAAAATGGTATCAAAGGAGGAACTTGTTTTGGGGTTGTTATGTAGATTGTAAAATATGATTGTTAAAGATTAGGTGGTATTTTATGGTTTGGTGTCTAATAACTATCACTCATGAGGAGACCTAAGTATCCAAGGTTGCTTAGGTAATTGATTCTTTGTCCTGTTTTGGTTTGTTTTTTATTGAGGGATGAAAATGGAGGCATTTTGGTGTTATGTCATGATCTCATGTGGAGTAGTAACCCACGTGTATTTCAAGTACACATATCAATCTTTTACTATTGTTTGATGATTACTTGGGGCATGGCCCACTACTATGTCTCCATGTTTGACACATACACTAGTTCCTCATTTTGGTGGTTTGGTGTGATTCATGACTCATTTCAATCATGGTTTATGTGAGAAAAATTTCAAAAATAAAATGCATTTTTTTAATGGAAATGATTTCCATTAAATGGTTTTGGGTTGGAAAATGATTTTTAAAATAGAATTTTTTTTATTGAAAATTTGGTACTTGTTTGGAATTGATATGGGATTTTCATGGGTGTGACCCTTCATGTTCTATATGGACATTTTCATATGTGAAGGTATGTGTGGAAAGTGCATGTATGAAGATGTGGATGAAAATGGATGAAAACATCTATGTCATTTCATAGGTTTCCATGGGTGTATATTTGAAATCAAAGGATTGGACTTTTTTTCCAACTTGAATTTTAAAGCGGAAAATGATTTTGGAAATTGGTTTTTGTTTTATAATATGGTTTTTGTTTTGTGGAAAGTAGCTTTTGGTTTATAAAGTGGGCTATAAATAGGATAGTTTTAAAAATTAAAATGAAAATTGGATTTCTGAACTGTGGAATCTCACTTTTTCTTATATATTTTTGGCTTTCAAGCCTAATATTTTGGCTCGAGGTATTATTTTCAAAGGTGATTTGGTTTTATATTTTGTTTGGATTCAGTTTTCTTAAGTTATTTCGAATATTCCACCAAGAAAGGTCACAAATGTTCTAATGATTCATGAATAGTTTCTGATTCTTCTTAAGTATTACATATCCTTCATTGTGATCAAGATTCAATAGAGTAAATGGAGTTCCTTGAAGAGTTCAAGAGTGTATTCAGATTTTTGGGAACTCCCAAAGGTGTGATTTTGTTTCTTGTTCTTTGTATTTATGAAGGTCTAGAATTTGATGAATGAGAGTTCATTTGCACAATGTTGATGCAAGTTGGGATGACATGGGATGTCTTTAAGTCCATATTTACCTGAGGTGGTGAACAAAAAGAATAAGGAAGAGCTCATAAATGTGCATCAAGGCCATTGGACAGTAAAATCATTTGTTGCACACTTCAAGGAGATTGTATCCTTTCTTTTGAGGTGGTGTCACACGACCTGATGAAGGATTCTCTTTTTATCAGGGTTTTCCAACTAGATATCATTGAACGGGTCCTCTCCATCAAGGATCTTCATTTAGAAAAGTTGGTGGATGAAGCATTTTGAGCCATGTTGGTTTTTGGAATGTTGTATGTTGGAATCCCAGTGTCTCTTATTACTTGTGAGGTTTCCCCATATAAAAAGGATGTGTAGGAGGAACCTATTCTCGAGATGTCTCTCTTGCTGGATCTATCTTCTCATTCATCCGACCACTCACTCATGTGTTTCCATTGAGGTCGGTTCATGAATTTGAATCCATCGTGTCATAATCCTCTAAATACTTTCCATCATTGTAGCCATTTTTGTTATCTGGATAAGTTTTGTTGGAAAAATTTCCTAAGGATAGGCCTTGATTGTAGGATGTTATTTCCATACTATGATTCAGAAGAAGCTTTAATCTTCAGGTATCTAGCAATAAGCCTTGGATTAAGGAATGCACATACTCAGAAGAGCGTCGAGTGTGTGGGAACCCTTGGTCTTGTTTTTGTCTCCAATGTTGGGGTGGAGATGTTTAAACTTTCCATTGTAATTATTTTATCTATTTTGAGTATCAACTTTTTTGTAAGAATCTTTTTGTTTATGATTATTTGAATCTGGATATTTGAGTCATTTGTTCTTCATTGAGTATTCTTACCCCATATGGGGGTTGGTCATTGTTTTAGTTGTCCTTATTTGAAGGTTCTTGAGTTTTCTGAAATAGATAGATTTTAGTTTCAGTTCATTGATTTGTTATAGTTTATTCTATGGGTTTTACTCATGTTTTGGGGGTTTGTTATTCATGGGAAATTTATATTTTTAGTGGTGGTGTTTTCTCTCTCATTCAAAGGTAATTTAAGTTAGTTGGGTTGGCTGTTCCCATTTCTATTTTTCCTCATAGTGGGTTTCCTATTTAGAGTCTTCGTGGCGTTGTTTGGATTTTAAATTTCTCATGCTAGTCGAGTTCTTATGGTGGGGATAACCCTTTTGTTTTCTCCAATTATTCTTATTATATATTTCCATCTATAATAGTCAAGTATGACTTGTTTAGTGAAAGGTCACCCTCATTTTCTTATTTCCTTTACTTTTGTTTGGGCATGGAATTTTGTTTGGGTATCTTTTTAATGGGTTACTTTCTATGAGTGGAAAGTGTCTATAGTGGGGATAATTTTCACAACCCGACCTTATATAGTCCTTTTTTTATTCTTAACTTGATATTTGATCCTTGGTTTGAGTTTCGGGATTAGTTCCCTACATAAACTTTTGAGATTTTTGAGTTTTGGTTGAATCGTGGAATGTGCACGGGTATCGCATGGTTAGTGGAAACCATACATCCTAGACCGGGTTACCATATGGTAGGACATGTAGTTGGATAGAAGCTACCACATGGTTTGATAATGGAAAGTCATGATGTGTGGGTTGGTCATGCATTAGGTCTAATCTTTGGATGTAGCTACCACATGGTTGGCAAACAGTTTGGAAAACTCTACGAGGAGTAATGAAATTTTATATATTAAAACCCTATTTATCTCTCCCCTCTCTTTATCCATAATTTTTTATTCCTCAGCTTGGTTCATTTTTGGCACACAAGGGGGTTCCCAAACCCCTCTTCACTTTGTTCCTCCTTCTTCATGCTTCCATATTCAAAGTTCTAAGTTATGTTTTTAGGGGGGGGGGGTCCATATTTCTCTTCTTTATTCATTCCCCTATCAATTTCATGGTCCCATTTTGGAGGGATCTTGTTTTTATGAACCCTAATGGATAGTATTTGTGTGTGGGTTGTGTTTTCTTGGACTATAGGGTGTGCATATTGTCTGTGTGGCTCAACGTTTCCTTCCCTTGAAGTTTCATCACATCCGCACACCATTGAGGTAGGTGTCTCTAAACATTTTCTTTATAATTCATTATGTTGATTCTTGAGTTTTTTAAATAAATTTATAAATGCAATTGTCATACTTATGGTACCTTATTTTATTTTTTTATGGTGTTTTCTTACTCTTTGAAATTGTCAAAAATTGGTTTTGAAGTGACTCTTCATATATGCTAAAGTATATAAACTCCAAATGTGATTGATAAAATGTCAATTGAGACTTAAAGGTATAATTGGATGGTGTGTGTAGTTTTTTCCCTAGGAAATATATTGTAAAATATATTCGATTATGATTTGGGATTTACATGTGGAATATGGTGACTTTTATATTGTGGTCCATATGTTGTTTTGGAATTCTTTGTTGGTTTTTAAATTCTTTATTTAACCTTTTTAAATTATGTGAAATTGTTGGACTTGGGTTGACTTAAAAGTGAGTGGTGATTTTTTAAATAAACATGGTTTTGGGTGTTCCTATGGAAATTTAGAGTATTCCATCGGATGTTGGATCATCCATGGGTGCACAAGGTTCACACATGGATGGGTATTCAAATGAATATGGAACATTAAAAATAATGTTATCCTGGAACTTTAGTTTCAAAATAGATCCGTGGTTTCTAAATGGTATATTGGTACCTTTGTGTGATTTCTAAATGTGGATTAAAATGTAAACATCAAATCTATTCCTATTTGGTATATTTTATGAAGCTTCATTATTTACTCATGTCTTAGATAGTGTTTTTTAAATGAATTTTGTTCTGGAACTCTTAAAGGCATGTTTTGTATTGAGAATAAGAAAATAGTGTATAATGTTATTTTAAAAAAAAATTTGGAATATCTTTTTGATATGATGGAATTGATAGTGTTGATGGTCTAGTTTCTATTTTATATCTTTTTGGAAATGAATTGTTATTTTAAAAATGTAAATGCTCTATTGGCATCTTCAAATATTTTTCTGAAATGTTTTACAAGACCATATGATGTGACAACCCATTTGGAACTTATGAATGTATGGTTATATGATGGTAACCCCTATATAGGTATTTCTATATGTGGGTTATCATATAGGTGGTTCCATTTATTGGGTATGAAGGTGTAGTGATGGAAGGTAAGGTGAGTCAGGCATGTAAGTGACTCTTACTTACACAGTATACTATTACCATGGGTTTCCTGGGCATCATTAGAGGGTTGAGTGATGGTTTATTATCAACCCTGATTATATGGGTTGGCACCCAATGGATGAATTTAATGGATAGTTGGGTATATCCACTAGGTCTCCTAGTTTAGTGTGGCCAGTTTTTTATAGACATTGTAGTTTCACCATTTGCCGACAAGTGGTTCAAAATCATTCACAACCCAGGATCTCTCTATGGATATTTAAGAAATTCCCATTGTTTTATATGTGTATTTTCTATTTTATTTTTCTAATACTCTTATTTTCCAATTTATATTAATTTTCTATTTTATCATGGTTTGGCATCCCTTTTATTGGATTTTATTTTGGATTTTTTGTTATAAATTGTTAATTTTTAAAAAAATGGGTATGTGGAATGTGTTTTTTTGACAAATGGAAAGATATGTTTGATCCTTTAAAATTTAGAAAACATGTTTTTATAACTTTTTCAAACTATTTTTTGGGAATTTTTTCAGAAAAGTAAATGTATGGATTTTGTGTTGGTTTCCTATTGAGTTGTTAAGCTAACACTATGATTTTTTCATTTGGTGTCGGTAGACCTAGACTTTTTTGTAGGTTCAACTTCTTGTATAGGTTTTCTAGTTCATGTTTTCTCTAGGATTGGTTCGGTCTTGTGGATGGTGGTCACATTTAGGTTACATAGGTAACTTTTTTTTTATTTTCTGGTTGTAGTTTATACCTTTTTGTTGTTCAGTTTCCCTATTCAGTTGTAGTCTGTATTTTCACTAGGCTATTTTTTTTAAGATCATGTGGTGGATGTTTCTAAATTTCCTTTTGGATTAGTTTTTTTCGATCTGGGTTTATTAGGATAAATCATTCCCACTGGACTATTTTTTATTCTCGTTACTAGTTTCCAGCCTATGGGGATTGGGAACGCACTTCAGGACTTATCTCAAGCCGGGTCTGATGTTAGGTTGGATGGAATGTAATTTTGTTTCATGACATACATAATAAATTAATAATACTTTGGGACCTAATATATCACAAAAATTGATACATATACTTCCCTCCTATGTTAAAAAACTCACAACTTATATTCAGTTCATATTCTATTTTACTCGCACATAATATTCAATAAATATTTTCACATCCATTTCATAAAGTAATATTAGGTACCATATATCTCAATTTGGAGTAATCCCACCACGAAATATCCATCCAACATCAAATACAAAGAACCCAAAATCTTAAACCATCTACCATAGATTATCACGATCCCCTATCTCATCCATGGGATAATAAAATTAATAATAATTAACTTATGATTAATTATCATAATTAATCTATAATTATAAAATTATTTTTAATTGAGGGATAACTCATCAGATGGAATAATGAACATGATGCCTCGTACTGTAGGGTATGATCAACATTGAGGGTATCCTCAAACCCATGTCCATAAAAACTCATACCATATGACTTCAATTCATCAATCAATTTCATACCAGATCAATTAATAAAAACAATACGGTAGTGAATTACCAACAATGAAATTACTTGAAAATGGATTCACTCAACCTCTCATACCCTTTTATTACACCCATATATGAAATCCAAATCAAATTGGAATGATTTGACCTTTCTCTTGTGAAATTATATCTCAAATATCTAGCCTAATATAGTAAAAATGGTAATAGAGAGTAGGATATGTTATATAATAGAGAAATAGAAGAGAACAACCTTAATAAATGAATGAAGCTCTATCCATGATTCCTAGATTCATAGAGGAATGGGAGGAAGGAAGTAAGACTGGAAGGCTCCCCTTAAAATTAGTGTCCCCAAGAATCCCAACCTAAATAGGCATTTTTTTTTAAAAATACCCCTATAATTAAAAAAAAATTCACTTAATGCGGGGAGTATTCAGATCTATCGAAACATTGATTGGTGTCATAATAATTTCAATGGACCACTATGGTTTCATTTTCCACCCACCAACCTTATGGTGGGGTATCTACAATACACATTCTCCACTATCAAAACACCAATGTCCTCCACCTAGTTTTTAGTGTAATTCTACTACTTCCACTTACTTTCTTCTTATTTAACCAATGCCCTAAATCCCATATAAGGCCTTCTTATCCCCCAAAAAACTTCTTAATAAATTCATTTTAACTATTATAACTGTGCCATAAATAACAATTCTATAATAAATATAAAAATATAAACAACCCAAGTTCCACTCTCCTTGAAAATTGACCTCATCATGATCCACTAATTAACTTGGGTGTTCATCATTATAACCTATCTATCATAAAATTTCTCATCCCTGAAAAGTATCTACACGAATCTATCATAACCCCATCATTTATAGTCATCAAATGCACTCTACAATTCTTTACTAAATTATTTGTTACATTGTAAAACATTATACATGAACCATTGAAAAGAAACCTTGAACAACTCTGGATCATGCCCATCACACATGTCAATAATTCATTAAATTACATAGTTCCATCAAATCCTATGTTATCGCAATCAATAACATATGATACTCACTAGTCGGTATCTCATAGAACTAAAACAACTGAAAACCAAATGTCCCATGAACTTTGAAAATAACTATTTAAAAAAATAATAATTATGACCCACTCACAATGGTAAATTCTAAATCCATTAATGTCTTACAGAAATAGTTATCATCCCTAGCAAAAATCCTACCATTGCATTCTCAACAATACACCCAATAACCTTAATGTCCACTAAGATTCAAATCATCAACCTCACACCTAAGAACCAATCGTACTCATAAATAATCACTCAATTTAATTGGTCATATGACATCCTAGGAGAACCCACATTCCTTGGACCCAATCCCTTAACTGGAGAAATTTCAAAATTTCAAAGATAATTTTTTCAATAAGAAAAACAATTCCACAAAACATAAATCAACACTCAACTCCAGTTCCTTATAAATAAACATATATAATGTGTAAACATAAATATTAGTACCATTACCTGACCTCAATCATCTCCCAATCAATCTTTCCATATGTGTATCCCCTAAAACTCTCTAAAACTACATCTAGAATAAGCTTCATAACCAAAGATTCCAACAACATCCTCCCTACCATATGATTTCCCTTTATACCAATCCACAAGCATGTTCATACATGGACCTCTTATCATATAGACACTGAAATTAATATTCACCACTCATAATATCCTAGTAGACCCATCCCATGGTCATCATGATCATGTATATCACATCATGGTCCTCCCCACAACTGTTACCAAAAATCATTGATGATTCATCACTATAAACTCATCCTCAATGGATTCATCCCAGAATCAGTAACCAAACTCACATCTACATGACCCTCACATTTCATCCAACTATGGACATCACATTATCCCGATAGAATCTCCATATCCTACTAATGTATCAAGAAACAAAGTGTTCATCAACCCTAGCATTAAATATTCATTAAAATTTCACCGCTCAATTATAATATTAGAGAAACACTTGGTTACCAGTTATCATCATGAAATTATTTTATTATACATCCATACTATAATAGTTCCCACTTTAATTACTGATCATACCTATGACCCCCAATAATCAAACATCTTTGCATACATGACCATTTTCAAAGAAACACATTCTCTCATGAATGAAATACATAGTGTTATAATGGATAACTACCACAAACTATTCTATTTTAGTAAGGTGTCTTGTATATATAAATCGATATATTTGTACCCAACCACACACTCAAGAGTCTCATCCAATCCAATAAAAATTAATCGAATGAACTAAATATAATAATTCTCTGAACTAAATAGTTCTAGACCCCTATCACATCATATAGGAACTTCTCAAAGTCTTACACACTATACATGTCTCAAGGAATTGATAACATGACATGATTCCACCGACCTCATTTAATTGGAAGGATATATTATAAACATCATACATTAACAGACATTATCTTGATCTATTTCCCAAATAGTTGGAACTCCCACATCCAAATCTCTCTCTATAATAGAATTTCGAAATCTTATCAATCAACATGTTTCATGTGTCCTCAAATACTGACTGTTTATAAAAAACCAAAAATCTCACTACCTATGTTCAAGATCATATTATAATTTCCCACCTTACATATAGATTGTATCTAAATAAATCTATAACTCCAATGGTAAGTGATTTTCTAATGAAACACTCGCATAATGTTATAAAATAGTTTCCATTATCAATCGAATCCCATAATAGTTTCGGTGTAAACCATAGTGCTACAATCCCATACCACTCAAGTCATACTATAATAACTCACATCCTATCAGTCTTATACTCAAAATCCTAATAATATTTCTATATATTATGATCATGTAAATGGTATTAAAAATGAAAGACTAAATATAATTTAAATTCTAAAATTTTACAAGGAATTCTTTATGCATAAATAAAAGAACAATTAAACCTTACATATGTTCAGTTTTAACCTTACTAGGTATCTAACCATGATTATCATCTTAAGTAATCTACATTCTAGGATTACCCCTCTCTATCTAGATCAACCCATGTGGGGTAATTTCAGGAAAATTACTGTATAATTATTCCAACAGATTTTATATAAAAATTATAAAATCTATATATTATAATATCTAGACTCTTTCACCAAGTCAAAAAACAACATATACCATAGGTCACATTCCCTAAAGTAGAATTCTCGCTTCGGTCTCAATAATATCAAGGAAACTCACAATAAGAAACCCTATACTAAGGCTACAATAAATATTTATAATCCAAGTACACGTATAAAACTACTCACTCAACTATCATCATTAAAATCATAGGCACAAAGAAAAAATTACCACCAAATAACACATATAAATATACTCTCAAAAACTAGAATAAAAATTATAATAATGGGCATATGCCTCCATACATCACACAAACTCTTTGATATAATGGTATCCTATCAATCAAGAATAACTCTAACCCAACCTACCCAATCTTGAGGTAGGTATTAAATACACATAGATTCACCTAACTAGACATCATTCATGAAGAATAAACTTGTATCCATGGTCCAATCGAGTATAATTCCACAAAATACTTATATGGGAAGACATTATATAATATGTTTTTTTAATTAAAAAAATTAAATATTTCTCATAACCAGATCATCAATCATATTCAAACACATGAATTTAATTTGAATATATATTTTTTAATATAATGTATGAATGTATGCCTTTTTCCACCTTAGGAAATTAGAAAACTATTAATTAGTAGACTAAAACATCATACCGGTCAAAAATAAAAACAATCATAACCTCAAAAACCAATAACAATATTATTAACCAAATAGAACTTGGAATTTATCTCATGTTGCCTTTCAAAAGGTATAAGATTGTAATTTATCCTAAGTTATAACCAAATCAATATCTGTCAACCATATCCCAAATAGTTATAAAAAGAAAAAATATATAAAATTACACATTATAACATATATAGCCGTGTTAACCTAAATTGATCTGAGTTAGAGAACAACATGTCAATTTATGAACACCTTACTATATTCAACATTTTTTTGACCAAACCTGAGTATCTAATGAATCGCATTTGAAGACTATACAATTTAGTGTCACCATAAAAATAAAAACCATTAAAAGAAACATCCAAAGAAGATATAATATCAATGAATTGAATATAGAAATATATTGGAATTAAAACTATATAGAAATAACATAGATATTCTATAACAAAATGTAACTCATACAGTTCATACATTCATACATATTATGAAATATTACCCAATGGATAAATAAAATTTTGAAATATAAAATGAAAGTAAATGACATGGAGTCCCATCCATTATCCACAATATCATCTCAAATATACTTTATAACCTTTATGATGTCTCTAATATGATCCAACTATACTCAAACCATCACCCAAACATCATGACAAATATAAATTCTATGCATGAAACAATGTTCTCATACAAGGGGTGAGTACAAAACATAGTAGGCCACCATCAATGGTGTCTCTAATAAAAAATAGTATATACGTGAATTCATGTACTTAATTAAAATTCTATTTAAATATTTATATGAATACACCTATAGCACCACTATGTACTTAGGGTTTCTCCACAATGGTTGGATCAGACCTTCTTTAGCTAATATAAGAATCGAACTGGGCTCCTATAGTCTAAACATAAGATGAGTGTGATGGGCCCATCACAACTTGAATCAATAGAACAATAAATTATCTATCACAATAAAATTATCTAGGGTGACAAAGGAATATCAAACTCATTAACCATATTAAATGATATATCACTATATTCATCAATGAATGCGGATGATCTACTACAAAATAATTAAATATCGGTGAATTATTGAACACCATCATTGAAAACTAGGGTGAATGAACCATAATCACATGTAATATGGTAAACATGGGGTAAAACAATTTTTAGTTTTACCATGTAAAAAATTATAACATCAATATAAATATAGTGAATGTGTAATCACCCCATGAATTCATTCAACTACACCTATAATCACTTACTATTCTAGCCTACTAATGACATTACACTCCTAAAATGAAACATTAAGCATAGAATATATAACCAAGTATAAATATAATGTTCATTAAAAACATGGTGTGTTTCTTATTACTAAATGTTCATGGTTTTAGTTTAAAATTGACATTTTATTTCAAAACAAGCATCACATAGAAAAGTCTAGAAAAAAACATGGATTGTCTTGATACATTAAGAAAAAATATGTGTGGTTCATTTGTGATATGTATGAATCAACCTCATATCAATATAGAATGAGGTATGGCTAGTATGATTCGATGTTTATGTTTTCAATTTTAATGAATCATTATAAATCACAACATACATCACATACTCAAAATGAAACATACATTCATAGATTAGGATAAAAATTAATTAAAAAATATCAATAATTCATTTACGATGTGTAGGAATTAAACTCATATTAATTTTACAAATGATGTTTATGGAAATATTTAAGGTGAATTTATTTAGATTAAAAGATAAATTTTGGTTCAAAATATGCATCACATATTCAAAACTGAGAAGAAAAAATTATATTGTCTAGAAACATTTTAAAAAACATTAATATTTCATTTTTTGTGTGTATGAAATAATTTCATATTAATCAAAAACATGGTGTTATTGGTATGGATAAAAGTGTGTGATTAATTTAAAAGTGATGTTTTAGGTCAAAACATCTATTGAAAACTCTAAAAAAAAGAAAATGTTCTTAGATTGTCTGAATACATTATGAAAAAGATCCATAGTTCTTTTTTTACAAATAATAATTAACCTTAGGTCTAGTTGACACATTGTGGGACCAAAATTGCATGTTTCCATTTAAAAGTGATAAATTTATTTAAAACATGTTTCACATATCTAAAACTAAAACAAAAATATTCAATTATTATGATACTTTTTCAAAATGATTGGTTTTTCATTTGTAACATGTTAGATTTTACCAAAGATCAATTTAACCTATGGTGAGACTGGAATAAATAAAATCCCATATTCATAATTTAAATTTGAATTTTAGTTAAAAATGAACATCATGTAGTCAAAATAAAGAAAACATGTCTGAGTTTTCATTATAAATAATGAAAAAAAATTCCTATTCATTTGTAACATGCATTAATTAATCACACTTCAATATGAAAAATGGTGTGACCAGTGTGACTTAATGTGTATCACATACTCAAAGTAGATAAAACACATTGGTAGTTTCATATTACATTTTAATATGTTTTATTTAGGTATTGTGTTGTCTATTTTATTTTTCTATAATGTTTTATCAATCATTAGATCATTTTTATTTATTTTTTATTTATGTAATATTTTTTATATTTTTAAATTTATTTATTTATATTATTACTAAAAAATAAATTTTTATTATAGGTACATGCTTCTTTTCTATGATTTTGATTAGAGTGTTTGATAACATGTGGCATGATTGGACCTTATTAGTATGTGATCACAAGGGAAGTATCATATAGGGACCCTATTATCTTATGATATATATCTTTTTTTTATTTGGTTGGAAATTAATTTTTTTTTAATAAACATATAAATGTAATTACAATGTATTAAGAAAATTAATGTAAATTTATTCAAATTTTTTATAATTTAATTTTTTAAATGTATTTATAATTATTTTAATGATTCATTTATTGGGTGGTTGTGGTGGATTGTTAAATTAGAGTCACACTAGAGTAGCTTATGTATTTTATTTACCCTATATTTGGCTCAAATAAAATGGACTTCTATGTGTGTTAGTGACAGCACTGATAAAATGTATCCTTTATTAGTGTTCAAACGATAACTCATAAAAATAGATTTTACCACTTATTTCTTTATCAATAATAAAGCCTACTAAATTTTATCATTAATATAATAATGAATGATTTTACTACTGATATTTAATTTAATGTACAATAATAAAAGAGGAAACTCTAGTTATGTTTGGTCCATTTTTTTATCTAATTATATTATTGGTTATCTTGTTTTTTCACTAACTCGTTAATTACTAATCTAGTATCATTCAATTTATTTTAGTATCTTAATTAATTGAACTCATTTACAATAATAGAATAACCAATGTATTTAGAAATTTCAAATAATCTTCCTTTAACTACATAATACTTTGAGTAGTTTTAGTTTCGTGTGTGCATATGTTGTACATTTCAGTTTTTATGACTAGGTAATAATTTTAATATATCCACGTTTTACTATAACTTTTATAAAAAAAAATTTTTTAAAGGACATTTCATAGGTTTTCCAATCATAGTTTTCCTTTTGTAATGTTTTCATGATTTCATATTAATTTATTAAATTCAAATTTGTTTACACAATATTTTATTTTTGAGTTTGTTTTTCTCTCAGGATACAGACAATGTTTTGTATGATTAATAATATATAATTTTTACTGGTTCAATAATATAAATTATTTTTTTAATGTGGATTTCTACACTTAATAACATGAGAGATAGAATCCATGACAGTGTTCTCCTATTATATTACATTGATAATATAAACGAGTTTAGTAATGAAAATTTGTTCTCTTTTAGTAAATCACTCGAACCCCCATTTCTACATTAACTAATAAGAGTGAGAGGTCAGAGGTTTGGAGTATTTTTTATAGAGTGTAAAATGTTAAATAGATGGTGTTTTATAAAATGTTATTCAAAATATTTTTCATTAAAAATAAAACAAGATAATTGAACATTGTTTTTACAGATCTCATGAAATTAAATAGTGGCCTTTATTACTACTAAAAAAACATATAAAGTGTAAATTTTTTTCAACCCTAAAAATGATGGTAAAAGGATACCCTTTCGTATCTATTTTCTTATCACTAAAAAATTTTATAATTTATTAGTGATTTTTTCACTAATAAACTTGTGTTATTTATCAATTCTAAATAGGGCACTAAAATAGTTAAGAATTATTATCTCTAAAGGTAGTGGTGATAAATACATAATACATAATAAATTTAATCAATAGATAATGTTTCTCAATGATACATTGGTTTTTTAAAGTTTAACAAAAGTTAATATATATGAATTATTATGAATGAATAAATAAAAATTTTAATTTGAATAAATATTAAAAATGAAATATTATAAAAATATTAAATTAAATAATATTGATATTATAAATTATTAAAATATTATAAATAAAAATTTACTAAATATTAAATTTTAATAAAAAAATTTATTATAAATTAATAATTAAAAATTAAAAAATAATAACAGTATATAGATTCAAATAAAAAATAATAAAAGAAATATTAAAAATTATTCATTATATAAATTAAAAACATGTGAATAATAATACATTGGCTCAAACATAATTATATAAATTAAAAAAATTAAAAAACATAAAAATTAACAAATATAAATGTACAATATATTATTAAAAATGAATTAATTGAAAAATATCAAATAAATAAATATAACACAATGGAATATCCATGCATGAAAAATCCATGGCTCCCTAATTTATTAAGAAAATGAAAAAGTACAAGAGAAATAGAGGAAATGTTAAAAGTTTGAAAAAACAAACTAAAAACAAAGATACATCATTCATAAAACACACAAATTTCCCTTTCCTATATCGTAAATGACCTCGTGATCCCCGATTAGTCGGGTGATTCCCTCCCCTCCATGACATACACATAACCCCATCATGAGCTATAGTCTCCCCTTAGCAGCCTGCTCTACCTCACTAAAAGGATGAATTACAGCATCTTCGTAAGCAGCCTGCACTGTCTCACTACAAGCATGAAATACAACCTCCTCCTTAGGAGCCTATAAGTTTTATCATGTGTCACTTCCTTACTACATTGCCTCGCTGTAGTGATGATCCTGAGACACTTCCTCGGTGCAAGTCAAGACTGCAACCTCCCCTTAATCGTTGTAACGTTGAACTGCATCTTGAGTAGCCTGCACATCCTTACAAGGCTGGAATACAGCCCGAACATCTTGTGAAGCCTCATTTCAATGCAGCACAGCCTCCTCCAGGAATAGATCCTTCATACCAAGACCATCAAAACTTTCCTCAACATCCACATTCTCTATGACCATCTCCTTCAAAGTCTCATTTTCCTTCTCTAGGGACAACCCCATGGAAGACCCTTTCCTAGATTTAGGTAGTTATGAAGAACTCATCTGGGTTCAACAACCTGCATTCGCAAGGTGATTTTGATTAATAATGTTAAATTCATGATAATTAATTGAGTCTAACATAGAGAAAAAAATTCATTAGAAGTCCTCAGTATGGGGAACTTCAGTATAGAAAAATCATCACTAGATTGAGCCTCTAATTTATCAGAAAACTACCTATCCACATCCAGTTGTTCAACCAAAGTAGTATCTGGGATGTTGGATTCAAGTGCCCCCACTAGAATTTAGAACTAGTTTCTCAGCTCGTACAATAGGTTCCTCGTCATCACATAGCACATTCCCTTTGGGAGGGTGCTGGCCAGAATCACTACGAACCAGGTGCATATTATCAACGTGACCAACTCCACCCTATGGTCCAACTAGATCATGTAATATAAGGTCACCAGCCACAAATACTCCCACAACATATGGATACCCATCATGGACAACCTCAATGAATGTTGGAATCTCCACATCTCAGTTAACAAGAATTATAGAGATAGGCATTGATTTTCTATGCATAACAAGTTGGAATCAATTAGCGTCAATCAGCATATCCTTGCCCTTATATCTGACTGGATCTATTAATACATGAAATAGTTCTAAATTGACACCCTCCTAGATAGTATCCTTACACACTGGTTGATTCCCTTCATCTCAAGAATCCACACCATCCAATGATATCATTAACCCTTCCAAACCACCAAAAGACCCATCAGTAACATCATTTGAGATAATAGCCTATTGAGACTGATTCTCCTTCAAAATATGTCTATGTAATCCAATATAAACCTATATGACATTCTTGAGTACCTCATAAAAGTATGTCGCACCCTCCTTCTTTTTAAAAACCTGTTTACTCCCCCACAAGAACACTAGAAGATTTCTTCCTATTACAATGATCAGAGGAATGTCCAAGAGATTTTAAATTGGATCATTGGGGATTCCTTATACATTGTTCAAAATTATGACTAGTGAAGATATAGGGCCCATAGAAGCTGTTCAACCACTCAAATTGAAAATATAGTTCTAGCTTAAAATCACACGTAACTACAAATAGTTTCAATCATATCATGACATCGATCAAAATCAACAAGAACATGTAAAATATGGCCATACCATGATAATTATATTTCTTTATCAACAATGACTGGAGTGCCGACCGATGAGGAAACTTCCCAAAAAAATAGATGAATTCTAGAAAAATCAACTAAGTATCCCAATTCTGATCCACGTTTTCATGGAGGAGCACATTGTTGAAAAGGGATCTGAGAGTGGATCCCATAGTTATAGAATAATAAAACTAGCTTTCAATTGAATTCAATGAAATTAAAAAAATATTAAAAAAATAGAACAAATAATATTAATTATAATATATATATATATAATGCACTAATAAAAGAGTATCATTTATCAAATCTAAAATAACACTTATAAAGGGTATTATGATAAAAACTCTATTTTTCTAGGTAGAGGTAACTCAGTACATGTCCTTTGGTCCCAGTGAAATTAATGCCTAATACATCATGAACAAAAGGACACAACATTCCATGGTCGAAAGGGACCCTGCATATATGCACCACTTCAAGCCCAACCATCATTTCTTAACCACAATCTTCTTTCAATTCATCATGATTACGGTTGTCGTCGCCTAGTGAATAGAAAGTCGCTATGTGGCAAACCCCACCCTCTACTCCACCAACCAAGTCACAACACATGTTCTCTACAACAAGTCACTGATCAGGATTCTAGCAGAGTGACAAATGATATTATATATTACCCCCAACATGAAATCCCCATCAACAATTTACATTAGCTCATATTCCCTACCCAAAAATTAAGAAACAAGCCATCATTAGGGTTTTGAACCCCTAGTCAGGATGAAAACCAACAACACCCATTCCACTTCAATGGAGTGGGTCTATAATATATTTTATATATACATATTTATATATTCTTACATATGATTTATATAACAACAAATATATTAAATTATATAAATATAATTTATATATATCCTTAATCATGTATACATGTGTTTATACTTATTTATACTTATATATAAAATTATAATTACATATATATCTGTCAATATATAGTGATACGAACTATATAAATAAATATAAATATGGTAAATATAGTTCATATTAAAATTTATATATATAAATATTTATATTATATATAATTTATAATATAAATTTATATTTATAATATATATATATATATTTATAATTATATGTGATTATTTTTACATATATTTATATATGCGATTATATATAAAAATTATATAAAAAAATATAATTTTTTTTAGAGATATCTGTATATGTAAAAATATAATTTTTTATATAATAAAAACTTATTATCAATCTTATTTCATAATTTATATAAGAAAAAATTTCAAATTTATATTAATCAATAAAAATATTTAATAATGTATTTAAATACATTAATAATTGAAATGTATGTATGTTTATTTGTTTTTTTGTATGTTTGGGTGCATGTGTCTGTGCTTGTGTGTCTGTGTGTATGTACATATATACGTATGTATGTACGTGTGTGTGTGTGTGCCTATGTATGTATGTATGTATGTATGTATGTATGTGTGTGTGTATGTGTGTATGTCTGAATGTTCGTATGTTTGTATGTCTGTATCACTGTATGTGCGTATGTTTTTAAGTTCGTAATTACGTATATACGTCGGTATGTATGTACGTACGTATGTAGGTACGTAGGTATGTACTTCTTGTTTTCTTTTTATGGTGTATTCACTTCCCATATATTTTTTTATCGTACTATATATATTTAATGGGATTTAATAGAAAAATAATTTCTTGTATTTCAATCCTCTATTGATTTAATTGTTTATCTAGTTGTAAAGATTTTTTTTAACTCAACTTTTTTCATTGAGATATGATCATTATCTTGAACTTATTTCATTAAATATGGTTACATTTTTTCCCTATGAGTGTATTATGTGGAATTATATCATTTTTTCAAGGGAAATAAATTCCTATAATATAAACCCTTTTAAAACCGTTCTATTATCTTGGGTTATACTCATTTGAAACCATTTACCATTTTCCTTTATATGATCTATGATCATGTTATTCAAGTATTAACTTATTCGTAGATTTATTTCTCTATATTTTGTGAACATCAAATTTTTACAAAATTCAAATTGGATGATCTTCACTAGTAAGTAATTTTGTTCTATTGACAAGGTTAAAATTATTAGCATTCTATATTTCATTATTCCAAGGAGGATGATTATTGGTATGTTGACTATGTATTGTTTATCCATACATCATCTTCATCCGGATAGATTATGATCATCTTACACCTTTAATTAAAATGGGGAAAGGTATTATAATTTTATATTATTTTTTTCTAATAATATAGGATGATTATATATTTGATTTTTATATTTCTCATTATATGGATATCCATGTTTTATTAAGTAATTGGTTCCTCAGGGGATGGAATGAAATCTCATGAAAACTCTTATGGTGATTACATTAGACATAATCATGTGATAGTTGGGTTATATAATAATATAGACCCTTGATGTATTGATAAGTCTCATGTGGAAAAAAATTGGGTATGAAGTGTATGCCTTCTTAGTTCAACAAGATATCATGACCACATTCTAAATAAATGTATAGTGTATTTGAATAAGGCCAAGACAATTGGTTTTTGAGGTATGAAATTATGAATTCTATTAGTATCATATAAGTGTTATTGATATCCATGTATTAATTTATTATCATGGATAAATAATTTTCACATTTTCATTTTGATTAAGGCATCATATTTGTTACCTATATCTTCTATATTATTTATCTCATATTTATGACATCATTTCTTCAGTTATGTGTTTCCCTTACTGGAAATTTAGACCAACCCTTCTTAGGTTTTTATTTCCCTAGGTTATGAATTAATGTAGTACACATGACATATTTATAAGGATAAAAATTATAATGAAATTATGGGATATATTGAAGACTCTTTACAGATTAAGTAGTTTCTTATATAATGAAAAAATGGATATTTGATAAAAAGAACATGGGATTTTCTACATATTGTTTTGTGTTAATTATATAAATATTTAAACCTAAATCAATCCTTAAAATATAATAGATTCTATAATCACTATTGAATTTTTAGTTATGGATGATTATGTCCATAATTTTACTATTGGTATCAAAGAAATTATGTAATGACTATGAGTGTCGGATCATGGAGTAAGGGCTCATGGAGTCATAATTGGTATCAAAGAAATGATTTATAAAACTATATAGGTTAGGATGTTTATTAAGGATAATATTAAGGATTTATATGTTAATATTGATAATAATTTCAAAGGTATAGACAACCCTTTGGAATTATATATGATTTAATTATAAGGTAATAATTCACATTTTATTTGGATATTAGGATAATAAAACATCAGTGAAAACCATAGGAACATGATTAACTATTTGATAACTTCATTATGTTTTGGTAAAGTATATATTATGTTATCCTTAATAGTAACATATCCTTATCTCGAAACTGGAAAGTGGAAGAAATTGTGGCACATATGATCCATGGGTTAATAACCTCAAAAAGGGTTGGTTGATCATTGACCCAATCATCACTCAGATATAATGTGAGTGGCCCTAAGACTACACACATGGTGATACACTCCTATGGGATTTACATTGTTTAATTAAATCTTCTTTCTAAACCATTATGAAGGATTTATGAATGATGTTAACTAATTGGTACAAGTAACCTAATTGAATATTCAACATGGATAACCAAAGATTAAACAACGAGAGCCCTAGGTTGATTTAAAAGTATCATATGATGACAAAGATGTGTTATATGGGAAGACAGATTCGTATTTATGATTTCATAGTCATATTTTATATATTATAATAACTATTTTTGTGTTAATATTTTTTTGAAACATGATCATCCTGATTAATTTGTCTAAGGTATGTATATTGAAACTATTATGTCTTTAAGCTAAATAATATAGCATATGTAAATGGTTAAAAACATTAGTATGTTCCTATTATGATGGGAAATGTGATATTCCTAGTCTTACCAATGGTATTGAAGTAGATATCATAATAGAAATTAATTCGTGATATTATTATATATTATCATTAGTTATTGATATTTATTAATGATGTTCTATTATATTCAAAAGGTTATGAGTATTATGTAAAACATCATTGTATTTTTCTGTATTTGTTCTACATTAAAGGCTTGAAAAAATATATTTAATGGTATCAATAACCATGAAATGTGATTTTATGGTAAGGTTATATTTTTTGTGGATAGAAATTAGAGAACATGTGGTGTAGTTGTGGATGACTCTTAGGTTTAATGTACGCTTGATATAGAAATAATAAGGGGTGGTTTGATTTTGAATAAGTAAGGTTTATAGTAATTGGTAACCATTGGATTGATAATTGAATCATTATATTTTTGATGTTTTCATATCATATTTGGGATTATGATATATATTGACTAGTGTGTGACATTATGAACATTAGGTCAATATCATTTGAGGGTTAAATATTTTGTTATGTTTTGGAGGAATGTTTAATATTCTTTTGTTTTAATGTCTCAGTTATTCAAAAATATTTTTTGGAAGGTTTTTTATTTATATTATATGATTATGGTATATACATACTTGGGTATATTATTGTAAGAGTAAATAATATTTTTTGTGGTAGGATAATTTGGATTTTGAGAGAATTGATTACAATGATTATTTGTTTTAGAATATTTTAAGAAAGTTCAATGTAGTTTGGGATCTCAATTTTAAGAATTATTTTAATAACTATGATATAACACAACTAAATGTAACCAAAGTTCATAAAAGTATTATATATGCTAAATTGAGACATGAGTTTAAACGATATTAGTGTATAGATGAAGGTCATCAGACTCACTAGTGTAAGGCCAAGAGAGAAGTAATAAAAATTTAATTATTTAATTACAATAGTGTTAGGAATTATGTGGCTCAATGTCCCAATACTAGGTAAAATTGTTGGATAGTCACCAAAAACAACTTCGACAAGGAAAGTCCAAATCAACACTATGGATTTATTTTATAGTGATTTTACAATCTATATCTTTCTAGTGACATGTTTCATGTATGTTGTCACTAACTATTGTATATTTAGTTATAAATAAAAACACACAATCGTATGAAAATAATATAAATAATTTTTAGGGTTAGTGTGAAGTTATTACTTATGGATCTGGATCTACATCCCTAAGTATTATTCTACTTGAAATTAGAAATAGGTTTACTCTCTTTATAAAGTGTTTCTAATTATTTTTTATTTAGATAAATCCCATTACACATCCTAAATAAACCTAGGATCATATAGTGGTGTACGGTTAATTAGATGTTTCCTATATAAATTACGCTGATCTTAGGAGAAAAATTTCAAGGTAGAAATTTATTTAATGGGGGATAATTTAAAAACCTAATATTCTTATATATGATTACATTTACAAAAAATAAAATTGTAGGATAGATTTCTCCACACACAACATCAAATTCAAATAAAACTATGATATGATCAGGAAATTAAATACCTAGCCATTAAAATTACTGATAATGAATAGTAGTGACCACTTTGTGAATTATATGTATTTAGAAAATAAATTATACTTTTAATATTATTTTAAATTCAATTAGATTACCTGTAATTCCTAGTAAGATCATTCGTTATTTGGAAAAGTATATTCTTAAAAAATTTCCTTTTATGTGATACACATTTTTATTTTAAGAAACACATGAGTAATGATGATAAATTATATAAGAATGTTCTATAAGAATAAAAAACCTTTTTTGTGATCATATATGAATAAATATAATATAATTATTTGTTTTGAAATATTCATTTATCTTATAAATCATATTTCAAATATTTTTAAAACTAATTAAAATATCACATTAATAAAAAATGGTATTCAGACATTCTTTTAAATTTAAATATTTTAAGGGACATTTAGTTTTGAATTTACTTGTAAGTCTCGTAACGTATATTTTTTTATAATAGTGAAATTTATGTCATTAAAATTAGTATCCCGTATAGTTTTATCTTTTATATATATTTAATAATTAAAAAATATTATTTCTCTAAAAGAAATTTTGTATGACTATGTGTATTTATTATCAAATAACCTTTTCAAACATTTATAATTTTTATTTGATAAAATGATTTTCAACTTTGTAACTATTATTATTAAATTATGTAAAAATATAAATCTTATTATTTTCCATTAAAATTAATTACTATGTTAATAAATTAATTACCACGGTAAAAGTAAATTTGGGTTAGAGATAAAATGTTTAAAACAAAAATCCATAAAACACCAAAAGTTATCTCAAAGGAGTATTTGAGGTGAGTTTAAACCCACAATAATTTTCCTCTCCTATATTTTCCATTTGGTTGCCTTTGAAAATTTAATAGTAACCTTTCATTATTTAAATTGTAAAGATTACCCCAAAAACTACCCTTCCCTTCACTTATAAGGGGATTACCTTGTCACTACTTCATGTGTAACGCCCTGAGCCAAACCAGCATGTCTGAACTGGAGAGTCACATGACCTCATGCAGGCCTCCTTGAACATAAGAGGCTTCTGTCTAGTAGTGAGGGTCCATATTCTATCAAATGGGAGACTATACCCTCAGAAAAACGTCATCTCTATACACCATAAACATAAAATAATATAATAAAATATAATAAATCATAGTATCATGTGGAAAAATAAATATCAAAATTCATGAATGTCATACAAATAAAAAAACTAGTTCCCATGGTGAAAATCCACACTACAATAATGTGATAGAATGCAAAATGTAAATCAAACTGTGGAATCCTCTAGTGTTTTTCATGTTTCATCCACCTTCTCTGTGATCCAAGACTCAATTTACAACCAAGGTCCCCTTTCACTTCCTTATATCCATATACATGATTTCTTCACATGCATTGAGAATCCCATTGAGGGTGTGACTAATAAAACCCAATAGGACACCACCAATGTATCTCTAACAAATGTTCATAAATATAACTGGGGAATATAATGATACTTGTAAATTATATAATAGTCATAATAAGCACACAACCACATACCATGTGGTCATGCACCAACCAATCTATCACAAAACCTCAGTTGTACCTTCATCAACACTATACCCAAAGGATATTCATAAGATGCATTTTGTGAATAATAAAAATCCATGATACTCATAAACACGTCTATAAATTTTCTAGAGTTTTTGAGATGGGGTAGTCCCCCATACTTTCATATCCTAGCACTATCACAGGTCAGGCCTCTAGGTTATCGTACCCCGACTATGCCTCAGGTTATCCCTCCAGACCATCCTTACCCAAATGTCTCTTCCCTTCTTATGATCTAGCCTCCAGGTCATCATTCCCATACAATATTCATTGGTCCATCTTCATCATCATTTAAATCCATGTTCACTCCCCCTATAATGGATAATTATCACACGATGGTCCTCTTATTCCAAGTACTGTAAAAACCTACAATGAAATAAAAACACACAAAAAAAGGTAGATTTCACATAGAAATTCAAAACATTTCATCATGAGAAAAATATTATCAATACTAGATGCCTGTGATTAACCTAAAACATGTTCAATAAAGTCACATTTGTACTCATGGGATCATATAACATCATTAAGGATCCTGGGTTATACACACACACATTCGATCATAGTCAAGGATGATCAAATAAAGTAACCCAGAATATGAATTATAGAATGTAATAAAATTATATGAGAGACCCAAATGGTAACTAACTTCCTAACTCAATTTGGTTGATGAATAACTCCCAGGATCATCAATGGATTGAAGGTAGAAAACATCTCAAACCCATAGATAAAGACTCACACATCATGGATTTCTAAATCACATTTCGGTTCTTTAAGAAATATGTTTACAATGGATACACAAGATAATTCAATGTCAATATGTTCATTACATAAACATATGACTTAATAAGATCATAAATTTAATCAATAATGAGGTTTGTTGAAGGAATTATTTTCAATTCCCTGCATCTGTTGTTGATTAAGGAACATATAATAAATTAATTATTCGTGCTCTAAGAGGACCTTCGGTCTAGAAAATGATCATAGATCCATCATCAATACATAAATGGAAAATAGATTCATTATTATCATCAATAAGAAAAATATCTCATGATAATTAATCTATGAAAATACCTAGAAACATCTACTATTCTTGAGGATTCTATATCCATATAAAATGTTTTTCAATGACACATTGAATCTTCCTCCAATATACAAGAGAATCATCAATGTATTAAGAATCCATAACCAGTATTCCCTAAATAAGAGGATTAGGAATATTATTCTCAATAAATTACACGTATATTCTTCATTAATGATTGTAGATCATGATTTAATTAAGAAATTTCATTAATACGGTAGATCAAAAAATGATCTATGAATAAGTGATGAATTTATCATTGAATCGTGATATAAAAAATAAATCCATCTTTGATCCATGATCATATCACAATAATTATAGAGTAAAATATTATATATAAGAATATATTACAATTATAATGTCTCTATATTGATCCTACATAGAATGAGAATGGGGAGATGAATGGGAGACCTCTAGGGATAATGGGGGTCTCAAAATTGGAAAAGGTCAATGGGATATATATTTGTCAATTAAGGGGGTTAAAACCTAGTTCCATTAAATTCTCATAGGTTTACTTAATTTCACCCTAGGGCTAGGGGCATTGGTTACTTAGTGGAACTCAAATGTAACCACCATCCAGTCGGTGGGTTATATAGTTTTCTATAGGCATGATAGAATTTTAGTAGTTTGACGGGGGGTTCTAGTGGCTATATTTTATCACCCCAACATTTATTACTTCCTAAAATTTCAAAAAAAATTATCATAGCCTTCTCAACCAAAAATCATTCCTTTAAACCACCTATATTTGTGAATAAAAAGGTGTAAATGAATTTTTATAAACTCAAAATATATCATACAGTAAGATAAAACAAGGATGTTAAATCAAGACTCACACTTCATTGGAAATTAGTCTTGAAACTATATAAAATTTACATTCCTATAACCCTCTCATGGGTTTAAAATATTCTATTTATCATTAGTTAACATAAGGCCCTTATTTATAATGTGACTTAAAGGAAAATTCAAGTCCCTAACATGAGTATTATCAGCTTATTTGTATTTATTCTTAATTTTATTATTTAGAAAACTTCTATCCAGATAAATATAATGATATTAGTATAATTTATTTTATTTATTTTTACTATATTATATGTAATTTGACTATTTATCCATATAACCCATCGATTGAGAATTCAAAATTGTTGTTAATGCATTGTGTGGACTATCACATCGATGACGCAATGTGTTTCATTCTCCTTCACCTCTTTATATAGTTAGATAAAAGTGCTATATTAAATGATAAGTATGATATTAATGATATTGTTAAGTTTATGTTTTATTAAATTAAAAAACCTATTCATGATATGATCAATAAATGATCATCATTAATTTGGTCATTTAAAATAAGCATACTGAGAGGATAACCTTGAATTCAATTTTTATAATATATTTATATCTATTTTTTATTCTTAAAATTAAAATAAATTTTAATATATCATAGTAATAAAAACTAAATAATATCATTATGAGTGTTTTGTAATTATATTACTATAAAACTACCTCATAATCATTCATTAAATTGGGGAATGTTTATTTTTTGGTCGGTTTAACCACCTAATTGATTGATAATATGAATTTATATCATTAATGGTTATGGGAAAACAATTAATTGTATAATATGATATAAATTTGTAAATAATTATTTGTTTTTTTTTGTTTTTAAATTTTTATATAAATATTTAATTTTAAAAAAACCATTCAATTTTCAAGAAACAGAAAAAACTGATTATTATCGACTTCAATAACAAGGATAAATACTAAAAAAACTAATGAATTGAATTTTAAACAAAATAAATAATTATAAATAATCCTTCCAAAAAAATAATGATATAGTAATAATGAAATTTGAAAGAAGAATAATCATAGGGAAAAATGTTACGAAACCAAAACAAATGATCAAAACTATAAACACTTGATGTGGAAAATCTTTAGAATTCATACGGAGAAAGACTATATATGAATAGTATAAATTAAAATTTGAATGATTAATTATATAAATTCATGGATTAATATTTATATATTGTGTATATATGAGGTTAAATTTTATTCATTGAATTTGAGACAAGAGGTAAGGGTTTTCATCTAAAATTTCTCTCATTGAAACATGTTTAAAATTATGAACCTAATTTATGAAATATATCTTAAATTCTAGCTAATGGATATATCGTATCATGAATTATATTTTTATAATGTTATTTTAATTTAAATTACATTATCACTCTTTGAAGGATTTTTATTCAAAAGTTTCTAATGTCATCTGGGTTTTATCTGTCTCAATTCTGATTCCTTGGGATATAATACCTTTTTTGCACCGTGTAGTATTTTTATCATTCATTCCCAACCAATGGATATATTTTTATGATAATAATTGTATTTTATAATATTTTATATCTAAATAATTCCCTATAATTCAATTGTTTATTCTTTCTGTGGTTTCTATTGTAGTATGGATTTTTTGTAACTCATCCCTCGTTCATTGAGCTACAATTTTTCTCATGAATGTATTTCATATAATTGGGTAAATTATATCCTTTTATTTTATTATATGATATTCTATCATTATTTTATAATGATATAAATTCCAACCACATAAACCCTTTAAAAATAATTTCTCACTTCATATGTTGTTTTCTTTTATAACCATCCACCTTCTTTCCGTGGATGGTTTATGATCATGTTATTCAAGTAATGAATTATTTATATACTCCATAATATATCCATTGTGAACATAAAATTTTAAATTAATTCATATTGGATTATTTTGACCTAAAAATAACATTTTTCTACAAACATGGTGAAAATTATTGTCATAATTTATGTTGTTATTCCAATAAGGATGATTATTAGAAAGTTGACAATGTGTTGTTTATCCATCCACCTTCTTCCTCCAAGTGGGAAATGATCATGTTAACCATTTTATTTACATCAAAAAATTATATTAATTATTTCTTATTATTTAATTCTAAAACATCTTGATTATGTTTTTGATTTCCTTATTTCTCATTGTACAAATAACAATATTTTATTAGGCAAGAGGTTCCTCGTGAAATTGTTTGAAATATCATAAACACACTTATGATGAATTCATTTGATATAGTATATAAATAGGTGTGGACCAAATTATATATCCCTATGAGGAACCAAAAGACTCATGAGACCAAATAGGTTTGAGTATATTTTTTATCCATACTTATTTCAGTAATATTTCATGACTATGATCTCAATGATAATTAATGTTTCCTAGCATAAGGCCTTAAAAATTGGTTTTTGATGTCTGGAATTATGCATTTCATCAATAAGATATTATTATTATTTATATCAATGTCTTTATTTATTTTCATGGATAATGAATGGTCTCGGTTTCAATATTATCATGGATTTATATTTTTTACTTATTCTTAACATAATATTCATGTCATGTTGATCCCATAATTACTTAATTTATTTTTTTTCCTTTCTGAGAAATTGAGGTCACCAATTGTTATGTTTTTATTTTCCAATTTTATGAAGAAGAGAAATACATGTGACATGTATATTAGTATAGTACATGTGAAATAATTTATGTGATATTATTAAGAATATTTATGAATTAATTAGTTTTGTAAATAATATTAAAAAATTATAATGGATACAAAAACATAATATTTTCCAATTTTTTATATTAATTTACATGATATGTAAACCTAAAAATATCATATAGAGATAAGATATTCTAAATTAATTATTTATTTTTTAATTATATATGGTTATATCTAGTATTTTATAGTTAGTATCAAGAAAATATGAAAAGTATCTGTATAAGAGAACTAGATCATAGAGTGTAGGTTCTTGGAATCATAATGATGGAGTTTGGAGTTATTAACTGGTTAGTATTGAATGTATTAGAATGTAAAAATATTTAATCAGACTTGATGTGTGATTTAGAAAGCGATATATACTATGAAATAAGTCATTATGCCCCCCTCTATTCTAAGATAAGGACTATAATCTTTTTTAAAACCCTAGGTGATGTAATTTTGATTGTATGGTAGAGGTCAAAGAGAGGTGCATGAATCTTGTTTTTTCACTTTTTTTTTAAATTTTAGTGATCAAGATAAGTTAAAATGAATAAAATTAAATGAATCTTAAATGAATTCCATTATTTGGGATTATTATTTTTTCTTCTTCGTTATAGAGAAGCTAGGTTGTCATCATTTTTGTGAGGTTTCGGTTATTGGGGTTTAGAAGGATTGTCCAGTTAACCAATAAAAGATTTATTTGAATAAGGAGGATGAGGCTTTAATTAATACTTTATAAGAGTGATAGCATTAGTTAGTGGTTAATAATGAGGGGAGTGTAACTGATTTGGACACTCGGGAACGATTGTAGGATCTCAAGATTTCTATCAGTCTAATCTGATCAAGGGTAGATTATTTTGATTTTCTATTTTTCAGTAAAATTCATTTGGTTGTGTTCCATAGGTGGGTTTTATATATTGGGGAGAAAAAGGAAGTAAATGTTTTGTGGGATTCTCTATAGTGATATCTTCACCCAGATTTTATATCATTTCCATGAGGTTAGTGAGGAGTGAATAGTTTCTATAAATTTATAAGGGGATCCAAAGCATTATAAATCTCAAGAACAGATTCAAGGACCTTATTCTCATAACCACTAATATTTTCCTGAATTAGGAGTCCCAAGAAAGATATTTTTAGGAGAAACCATGATTAGTTATTCGATATGTAGTCACCCCATTTACACTACCTATATATTCAATGTTATATAATAAGGTTGAGTTGATTGAGAGGATGTGTGTGAATATAGGTTCATCTAAAGAGGTGATTCATTAGAGCTACATGAGGAAAATAGATTTTGGTAGAAGATATAAAATGCCTAATTTATTGAGGTTCTGACAGGTATAAAACCATCCTCAATAGTTTCATTCCTATTTTTCTGGATATAGTGGTCCCATGGATCCATTGGTATATTTAAACTATTGTTTTTTTGTGGTTTTTTCCATCAACAATAACATTTTTTGGCCATTCATGGGTCTCAATATGTTTTGGAAGGTCAAATTTTGTATCATCCCTAGTAAAAGAAATTGCCTCATAAATTTTATCAGTAGTAGAGACAACGTGATTATGTTCCCCTATGATGAGCTATAGTTGGTAGGGGTCACCCCCATTATGATCCTCATCCTCAGGGAGATCAATATGTGAATGGATTTGGAGGTTTCCATCAATGGTAATGCAAAGGTGATTGATATGGATAGTTTCATTCAATGAAGGTATGAGTACTAGATGGTCTATATATCATTTTTGGTGCCATATATTTATCATCTTCATTGGTTTATAGTTTTTTTATTTTGGATAATTACACTCATTTATTACCCCCGCCTTATTCTATACCATGGGACTCAAGGTGGAGATTCTTTCATGTCCCAGGTGTTGACTATGCTAGTTGTAGTTCAGATGAGATTTCATGACTTGTGTTGAAGTTGTAATATTATTATAGGGTATCATTAATCATCTAAATATTTATTTCTACCATAAATATAACATTATGATGTAATATTTTTCATCAATGAGTTGAATTCCATGAATTCCATCATTGATCATTTTTAGAGGTGTGTGGTGATTTTGAAAAGAAAGGTCAGGTTGTGGTGTTTAGTAGAGAGTGGGAATATCAAAAGGGACATAGTTGATTTAAGACTTTATTTTCCTATTAAATGAAATTTTCATTAGATTTTGTAGATTTTTCGATGAAATTTTTGGACATAGTCTTCAAGGAGGTTTCATATGTATTATCTGAGGAGGTTTTGTCCCCACCCAGTCAATATGACATCAAGTTCATGATAAAATTTCATCCAGCTGACTCTCTGATCTTAATATATTTCAATTAGAAGTAACCTTCTTAGATATGGGATTTAATTATTTTAATTTACAATTTACTATATATATAAGGGATTTATTTGGAAAAGTATATCATCATGGTGTGCTTCCATATTATTCACCAAGAAGATGGATGGTGGTCTGATGTTGTATATAGATTGCTAATAGATAAATTAGAAGATAGAGAATAACTATTATTGCCATTTTAGGATTGGTCATTTATTCAACCATTTGAAGGGAGCCATCTGGTTTCCAAAGGATGGTCTGCAGTTAGTATATCACCATATGAGGGTTGGGAGGATATCCTAAAACTATGTTTCGATGTTATTATGACCACTTAGATTCTATTATTATTTCATTTGGTTTCATGAAAACCCCAACTATTTTCATTAGACTCGTGAACTCTATGTTTTGTGATTCATTGGAACAGTTCATGGTAGTATTAATTTTTGACATTCTTATATGATTAATTTATAAGGAGGTTTATGTAAATAATCTTAGGGATATATTAAAATACCTTCCATACCATCATCACTATAGATATTTTTTCAAGTGTTTTTTTATATGGTGCTTCCTTTTCATGGGATTTTTTTGTCATGGTAGGGAGTGTAAGTTGATCCATCTAAGATTGAGGTGGTTTTTTCATGATTTACAATAAATAAAATTACATAGTTCTTTAGTTTCCTTGGACTCATGGGATATTATGAGATGTTTGTGTCTGAATTATCTCAATATTTTACCCCATGGATGGATTTAACAATGAAAATTGTGTTTTCTGTATGGACTAATTAGGGTTAAATTCCTTTTGAATACTATAAGTGGAATTTGATGAATGGTATTATTCTTGAGTTCTCAGGTGTGGGAGTGATATTTGAGGTATTATATGATTATTCCCATCTCATATAGGGATTTTTAATATTGTTTTAGAGGAAATTGATCTCATATAGGATAAAGAATTTACATAACCATAATAATAATTATTACACCAAATTTCTATAGTTGACACACTCATATTTTCCATGATTCTATGGATATATTACCTCATTAGTGATCACTTTTTGGTCTTTAAAGATCACAAAATCTATAGGTATATATTCTTTTAGTGTGATCTGAATATACATCAGTGGTGGTGGATGGAATTTTATAGGATGTTTATTTCTATATATCATATTCAACTGGAAAATTTAATGTTTTAGTTAATGCACTGAGTGGGAAGTAATGAGGATATATTTTTTTGGATTTTGGGATGCTTGGACTTTATTAGAGGAGATCATGATGATACATCTTAATATGGGGAATTTTGGTTGTAGTGGTTTTTTATACCACATAAAATTGTAGTCTTCCATGATTTAGCATGTGAAGAAGTCTCAATTGGGGACATAGTGATAGAGGTGATGTTGGATCATTTCATTCATAGTTATTTCCTGAGGTATGTTTGGGGGATTCTAAAAATTTAATATTGTTCCATGGGAGATTGTTTATTCCATAGTTGATTCATGGTGAGGTTTTTAGTGAGTTATATAGTTCAATAATATAGTTCATGCTAGTATATCTATGATGTAAAATTCATTTAGGGGCCAGTTTTGGGTTTTTGGATGATGCGATCATTAGCAGAGTTCAAGTTTGGATTCTTGGTCTTCCAATAGTTAAAGGTATAACATTATGATCTAGGTATTGTTTTACCACCATAGGATGTCCCTGTGTTGAAATGGGAGGACATATCAATGGATTGTATCACTGGTTTACCCGAACCCATAGAGGGAAAGATTCTATTTGGGTGATCATGGATTGGTTGAAAAATTTGGCTCATTTCATAATGATCCATGAGTCATGTTTCTTTGTTATTTTTGATGATGTAGTATGTGGATGAGATAGGGTGGATTCATGGGGTACTTATTACCATGATTTTGGATCATTATTCTCATTTTACTTTGCTAGTTTGAGGGGTATTCAACAATATTTTGTCTATATGACCTTTCATAGAACTACTTTTCATGTTCATATGTATAGGTAGATAGAGAAAACCATTCAAAAACTAGATACTTTTTGTGTTTCTGTGTCTTAGATATGAATGGTTTACCAGTGGAGAACCTTCCTTTGGTTGAATTTTCTTAAAACAATAGCGACCAACCATCCATTAAGATGGATTCATTCAATGTGTTGTATGGGGAAACCTACAGATCTCCATTTCACTCAACAAAAGTTGGGGGATTGTGGTTTCATTAACCTATTATGGTGTAGATAATGACAAAGAAGGTACATAATATTTAGGAGTAGATGAAGATGATGCATAACCATTAAAAGTGTTATCATTACAAAAGGAGGATACCTATAGAGTTTCTGGTCGATAATCAAGTATTCTTGATATTTACCCCTCATCGTTTGTAGTAGAAGTTTGTCCATAGTATTAATATTTATCCTCAATTTATTGTACTTTTGGTGTATTTCTTTATATAGGAAAGATGTTTTATCATTTGTAACTTCCTCTATATTAGGACTGGATCCACGATGTATTCCATGTGGTACAAATTCTCCTAATATAGTCATGATTATTATCATGTTATTTATTGGATATAGTTATATGTATCAGATGAAGAGGTTTTTTTGTATTATATTATTCATATTCTATGTCAATCTAGAGATGTGGTTTCATGGGTGAGTTATCCATTTGGTTCATGTTTTGTGGAAACATGGTGTCCTATAAGAGATTATATGAGAACATTATTTGTAGATTATAACTCAGTAATAAGATCAATTTTGATCATATTTATTTCTAATGAACTATTATATTTTATGATGAGAATATTTAAAAGATTTTTATTGTTACATTTATATCATTTTTTTGTGTTGTTTTTTTAGTTGCGGAGTTGTAGTTGATTGAGAAGTATCTTCCAAGAATATTTAGACTTAAAAGATGTTATTTTGTTTCTAGTTTTGGTTTTAATTATAATTGAAGAAATTTTTTTGGGTGGTATCTAATCTAATATACTGAACATTAATGAATCATTAGTTTTTATCTTTTGGATATTAGAGGAATTGGGAGTAGATCATATGGATAGATTGGTTTCTAGAGTAAAAAAAAATTATATGCAGTGCTAGGTCATGGAAATGACATACTAGTCATGGAATGAATTGATAGATATAGTAAATTGTGAATCTGTAGGTGACCAGTCATCAGGTGATTCTTCTTTGTTTCCATGTGGATTCTCAACGTAGATTTTAGGGGTTATTCCTAGTGTGTTTCATACCACAGTCTCAGGTATCATAGTACAAGGGCCTAGAGGTAGTTAGTGGTTTTATTTTATATTTTATCATTTCATGGTGTTTTTGTTATAGTGTGTCCCTTATTCAATCATATAATATTTAAAATGTTAACTATTTTAATATGGAGTGATAAGGGGAGATTCACGGTGCAATTTCTAGGGATTTGATGAAATTAAACCATTATTGTGTGATTGAGTTCTATTTCACCATAATGAAATGTCTTCTAGTATTGATATAAATTTGAAATTTTATCTAAATTATTATATTTTCCAATTATTTCATCAAAAATCAAGCGGAAAGAATTTTTACCCAAGATATTCTTGAAACCCATCAATTGGTATTGATCCTTTTCCTTAAGAGATCTATTGAAAATGATCAAAGATGAATTAACAATATTTTATACATGATTCTCTCTCTATTATTCCATATTAAGAAGTTTTTACAATATGTTTTTAAGTATGTTTATGCAACAAATGGGGAATTTTTCTCTATCTTGATTTGTATTTCCCTTGTGTGGGTTAGTCTTATAGTCATATCCTTTCACTTTATTCTTTCTCTTCCACTCTTAAAGAATTTATTGAGGTAGGAGACATGAAAAATATAATAACTTTTGTATGAATTGGGTAATTTTCAGGTTTTTCACTTTCATTGGGTGAATGATAACGATTAATATAAAGAAACAATAAATTGAAATCAAAATTAAATTTATGGTATGGGGTGTTTTGCATGTGTTTAATTTTTTCCATGATATTTATCAAGATATTGATGCCTATTTTCTATTATTTTTGGTAAAATTTTCATGAAATTATTAATATCTTTGTCATGAATCAGCCACAATTGACCCAACCCATCACCTGATATGGCTCATTACAATTCACAAAGGGTGTTCTGGATTCTTGGGCTAGTGACTACTTCTTGGGAATAAAATAAAAACACATGTGAATAGTTCCACCCAGTGAAATGAAATAAATTAGGGAAAATCCATATAAAATAGATAATGACATATCCTTACATCAAATATTCATATTCTAAATCAGAAGATCAAAATAAAATTTAAAATCATAGTAATATGCTATATAAATACAATAAATCACATGTAAGTACTTGTGTTTTTCAGTATTGTTAAATTGTTCTAAAAATAAAATATTTTATTTTGGGTTCTCATGAGTGGTAAAATGGTTATTTTTTCAAATAATATTACCTTAGATAACTTTTCTAACCACTCATTTGGTCCTAAAATAAATAAATTACACTAAGTAAAGATTTTTCTGGAATTTGTAGATGTTAATGTTTCAAGGGAATATTTAATATTTAATTAATTACTTATTAAATTATTATTGTGGCTTTGGGATGTGATATAGTTTTATTAGAGTGTTAGATTCATATTTTTATTCTACATTTACATCTGAAATGAGGGTTTTTTCATAGGTTAGTTAAAAACGCACTTCAGTCTCTGGGACGTAGGAGTAGTGTTAAAAAATAATTTAATTATTTAATTGAAATACCCCCCCCCCCAACCCATTTGGATTCTCAAATATGGTAGGAAGGGGAATGGAACATCTCAAATGTGATGGTCGGTCCAAGAGTAAAAGGGGGAACATGTCCACTAGATTTCAACCATATCATTGATCGAGATCCGATAGAGGTGAAACAGCTTCAGTGAGTGAATTTGGACCCGAAGCTTTGGGGTTTTCTCAATGTGGTTGGATGGTTTTGAGTTTTATTCCCTAATCCTAATATATTATATATATTTTTATGTTTAAGGACCTTTTAATACAACTGATGGCCTTTTACAAGGAAATCTATGCTTAATCGTAGGAAGAAAGGGGTTTCTATAGGTTTTTAGGGTTTTTCCATTCACAAATCCAAACTAAAAAGCTTGTAGTTTGAGAAAAAAATTCAATGTCTTCATCCTATTTAGTGAATATAATGTTTTAAAAATTACACTTCATTTATTTTGCTTCATGATGTGTCGTGGTACATGGCCATACAGTCAATAACATGGGTAGACACAGCTTTTTAAACTAAACATTGTGTACCTAGATTACACACTATGTAGAGGTGTAGGGCCATTTGACAGAATACATGGGGATATGGAATTTTGGGAACACACACCATGTAGTCAAAGTACACAGCATTTAGTAAATCCTGGTCATGTGGTAGGGTACGTGGGAATAAATCCCACGTAAGGGGGACATGGTCATGTGGATGCACATGCTCAGAACCCAAGTATGACATGGTTTTGTTGGATTATATAGCCTTACCCCATGTGAGCCATCACATGTATATTTAAATGGTTATACATGGGGTTTTAGAATACACATTGTGTACTAGGGGTGAATGACATGCACTGCCCCTTGGTTTTCTTTTTTTAGGGATTTGAGTGATTTTTATACCCCTAGGTCAGAATTGGACATAAGAGGAGTCCATTTGTAGTTTTTTTCATGAAGAACTTGATGCTGGAGATTTTGAGGAATTTTTTAGAATTCTAAGAGGTGGTTTCATGTAAGTAATAATGTTATGGTATAGAAGTTTTCATCCATAAATTTATTTTAGTTATATTCTAAGAGTGATACTTGGGATGAGACCCATGTTAGGTTCATGAGGATAATTTTAGTATGGGTTATTTAGAGACATTGATTAGTGTGGAAATTTAATTTTTCATCATTAAAAAAACTAGTTGTTTGATCATGGTGATGGATAGGCTGGGTGTGCCAGACAACCTACAGTGGAATGGAAAAGGGATGGGATTTAATCCATCATCCTTAAGATGATTTTCTACCTTTGGGGATTTTGAGGCCATGAGAAGCTAAAGATGAGGTCGTGGGATGTGTGACCACTTAAAGATGGGTGTTGACCTAATATTTAGGTCATTATGGGGGATTTGAAAAGGAATTCCTCTGCTTGATTTCTAGTTCTTGGGATCCAAATAGGGATTCCTCTATTTATGTGTTAACCTAGAGGGCTATGTGGGGGATCAATTGATACGATGACCCTAAGAAGGTTCCTTTTATTGGGTAGTAATGGTTATAAATTTTACTTTTGGACCTAGACAGATGTACGAGCCATTTAGACTGAGATATGATTTATGGGAATGAGATTTTTACCGACCCCTAACATGGTTCTCTATTTGTCGTGGTTGATACTTGGTTTACGTTTGTGGGGGATATTGTGATATGTTTTGGATTCCTTGTTTTGTAGCATGAATTAATGATATGGGATTTCATAATTCAGTGAGTGGGATAGTAAAATCCACATATATGGTTTTAAATGTCTAACCTAATGCTTCACTCATGATGTTGATAGAGTTGGAAATGATTATCCCCATGCATGGTTCTGGATTTCTAACAAGACACACCACATATAAGGTTTTGTTGAAATGGAATGAAACTTCATGCCAGTATGATATTTTGTCGAATAAGATGCTCTATATGGGTATTGATAGTATTAATGGTTGTATAGGTTAATTTCATTTGATATAGATGAAATGGTAGACATGAAAATCCCTATAATGTGACTGGGATAATAGACTATGGTTCCCAGAAGGAGTAGTTAGTGGTGTACATTATAGATCATGTGTTCGAATAAGGATCTGGACATTGATTATATTCTATATTGTACATGTTATAAATTGATTCTCTTTATAGTGATGTATTACCATATATATTTGGATTTAGGACTACAGATCCTCATATTTGGACAGCTTCTAGATTTATGTCTTCGGTACCAACTATGTTGATGCATAATTAGGTTCTAGATTTAAGCTCTAGGAACTATTATTTATGAATGTGGGACAGATTTTTGAATGATGTTATGCATTTCAGTGGTACTTTTGTGTGTAAGGAGTACCTGAGAATGATGCTTCTATTTACCAAATAAAAGATAGTGATTCTAATCATAAGGTTTGGTTTTCATGGACATGGTTTTGAAACATGTATGTTACTTTTTATGAATAGTAATTGAGTCATTCTCAGAGGCACCCTGGCATTGGCCAACATATATATGGTTAATTAGAATCATGGACCTAATGATAGATGGTTTTTTGTTTTTTTCATTTATGTTTCTACTAGGATTTACATATTGCATGAGAAAGAACTCTTAGAGGCATGTTATAGGTTCACCATTGGGAGTGGACTACTGATATTTATTTATCTCCACTTATACACGCACCTCAGTGTGTGTGTATTCCTTATGTCTGCATTCTTGTTGAGCATGAATGTATGATGGATTGGAAAAAGGAAAATGGTTAAATGATTGAGTTGGTTGCTCAAGTGGAGTCTGATGATTGATATTGATCTTCTTGATAGGGTACTAGATATTGGTTATGTGATATGTCTTGAAATTAGAAGTATATCTAAATGTATTTATTATTCATTTTTTCATATAGTATATGTGAATGGATTAGTTGTTGATCGATGTTGTACAGAAATCATGGTTGTTTGTGTTGTTACTGTATGATATTTTATTAAAGAATGATTATGTTTCAGTTTTTTTAATGATTCCATGTATTATGATTTGAATGATATCTGGTTATATAATTCTAGTTTTTCACCCAAATATAAGGTTATATTCTCATAACAATTACACATTAGACCCTCACTTCAATTTGGCATCCTCTATTATATAAGTAGGTGAGCTTAAGGTATTTTTGTAGAATGGGATCAGGGCACCAATTTAGAGTAAAAGAGATCAAGATGTTATAAATTTGTATTAGAGTAATTACTTTTATACTTTAACCATTTATATTTTAAATATTAGAGATATAGGAATGTTTTAGATATTGTGAAGGATGTCAAACCAATTCATCAAAAACACATTTTCTCCTAGGAATTCTTATTTACCAGGGGATGGGATTGATGCTCTCGGTAATTGATGTTACGTTTTAATATGATTTATTCATCAATAGAAATACATGTGGTTTGTATTTTATAATTTGTGAAATATTTATAGATCAGGGCCCATTTTCTAGAGTCCTATTTGTTGTATTTTAATCTTTTCCTATATTAGAAAGAGTTGTCTCATGAATCATGATATACATATAGGACATACATGTTACATACCTTCTAGTGTTTAACTTTTCTGATGACAGAGGATCCTCTATTAAAAGTTTCAAAAACTTCTCATTCAATGATTCGTGTATATTTAATTAGTGTAATTATACTTATGTAGTTTTTCTTGTATATGGTTCTCATTTTAATGGTAGTTTATGGGGATCTATAGTGAAATGATTGATGATGAGGATACCAGTGTGGTCCTCATGAACAATTGTTGCAGTAACCTTGGTGAATCAATATGGTAAAAGTATATGACCAATACACCCATGTGGGTGGTTGTTATCTGAGATTGGTTGTGTGGACATTTCCTCTAGAGAGCATCTGGATGCACATATTCTCATAAAGGATAAGTCCCCTAATAGTGTGTAGTTGATTTGGTAGATAATGTCATTTCTATGTGAAATTCTATAGATTAGTTTTATGACCTTTTGATGTAAATAAATTTTGGGATGAGGGTTTTTTGTATGCCCCTTGAGTTATGTCCTTCTATGAGTAGGCCTAGACCTAAGTGGGAGACCCAATGGACCTTCTATGACATGACTCCAATTTAGAGATTTAGTGTCATTTGAATTTAAAGGCTAACCCTTGAGAGGCATTGACTGAATTATGTAAGCCTTTGGTTATGTATGGAACATATGGATACATTTTGTATTGAAAAATGGTTCATGAAGTGTATACACAGGTTTGAGTTTTAGGCTCATTGGAAGCCTTCTATTTTTGAAAAGGAGTACTAGTGTGAAAGTTTTTTATCCTTGTGATTGGTTTTAAGAGAGTATTGTCCTTTTATGTTGTTAGACAATGTAATAGTTATTTATGAAGGTTGTTCTTGGAGGTTATGTAAAAAATCAAGAGCATAAGAGGTGCTCAAGGTTATGTGGTTAGGTCTTGTGAGACAACTATTCCTAGGGTGTGACTCGCTAGAGTCATAAAAGGTTTTTTGGTGGGGTTTGAAAAAAGTGTGTGATGGTTAATCATTAATGGAATCATGGATGAATGAATTTGTAGTGATTCTTTATGTCATTGGGTTTGTGTAAGGGGTGTTACATAAGTGTATGTTGTGATTCTTGATTTTATTAGGTATCCATGAGTAGGATTTGAATTTTTGTGGGTGTAATGAGAGTCTTATGGGAAAGGTGACATGTGTCCCTTGGGATAGAACTAAGAGGTCTCGTGAAAGGATGTGTTTGTAGTGGTAATAATTGATTAGATTGTGGTGTACTTTCTGTCTAGAGACAATAATTCCCATTATATTGACATTGTCCTAAGTATGAAGAGAAATAACTAAATACAAGCCTAGTTATTTATATGGAACATTGATTTAATAAAGGGATACTTAGGAGGTTGTGCTCATGGAGTAGTGTATGTGAAGATATATAGTGGGAGTGCACCATCGGATGTCTATGGGTGAGTTCGTCCCGATGGATGTGATTTTAGTGTGTACCATGGGTGTCATTCTTAGATGTCGAGAATGGGTGATAGTTGTTTTTTTTTGCTCTAGTGAGAGGGAGATAACCATTTCTAGTACCAAGGATCATCATTGTTTTTGACATGGGTTGTGGTGTTGGTGTTACATTATGAGGTGATCGTAATTATACATCTATGGTGGGTAGTATCATATTAGTTTTTGTGATGTGACCATTTTTTTGGTATGTTCAAGGATGCAGTAAGAACCACATCGAGAAGGCAAGTGGAATGTAAAGGATGTGTTTTGATAGGAAAATATAATGGTGGGAAATTTCATATATTAGAATCTTCCATTGTAGCTTGAGTTCTATACTATATAGAACTATGATCCAAATGATGAGTTTTCAATAACGTAGTGACATATTAATATGGATTGGTGTTGTCATGCACTATCTTTAGGGGTTGTTTATGGTGAAAAGTAGTTTCTTGGCCTTTGATGGGTTGTATGAATTTTTTTTTAGATATGTTTAGGAAATGTGTTCTCATCCTAAAGTATAAAATAATTAGTTGAGCAAGAGTTGATGAATAATGTAGGTGGAGATGTTTGTTTTTAAGGACAATAGGGATTCTTAAGGAAGAAAAGTTTTATAGTGGAGATGTTGTAAGGACCCATGTTTTTAAGGATTTTGAAATTGGGAATAAATATAATTTTTTCATTATAGTGCTTATGAGGGGTAACATTTCATTTTTTACTTTATAATGTGATCTTGGATAATTTTTTACCCCTCTTTGGGTCCCAGAATTATGCTTTTAACTGGAGACATGATATTGGGATAATTTTGATTCATTTTATTTTCATAGAAATATTTAATATTTAATTAATTAAATATAAAATTGTTCATTCAGGTTCTAGTGGCAATATCATTTGAAAAAAAATCATTGGATCATGATTTTGACTATGTGGTTGAGTCTTGAATGAGGGGATTTTGTTAGGCAAGGTATGAACCCACATCAGTTTTGTAACAACAGAATGTTTTCGATGGAAATTTACTTCTTATAATTATGTCAAATAATCACATAAAATCACAACATAATGATCTAATAAGTGTTATGTGTCCTTTAAACATAAGTTCGTCACTTCTGTGATTTGAATTTCAAAAATCTAACATATATGGTTGTGATCAGTAAGTTATTTAAAGTCTAATATAAGAAACATAATTTTATGGGAATAGTGACATACCCTTACAAATAGTAATGTTACCCTTATTAATAGTGACATAACCTAAAGAATAGTAACCTTTCCTATGATTGTATTTAAACAAGGTTCAAGTGGGAGTATGATATATCTATTTCTTGTTATAATAAAATCAATGTTTTAAAATTGATATTTTTATGATTTTAATTACATATTAAAATAATCATATTTAGAAAATTATTTCTGAAAAATGGATTACCTTTTTTGATTCTAAGCATTGAAAAATGGTTTGGGTGAATGTTTTGGATTTTTCTGAAATACTTGAATTTTGTGAACAGTAAAATACATTAATTTACCAAAACAATATATTATAATTTTAATCCACAATTCCTAATATCATAAGTGATATAAGAACCCAAATTTAGAACTCACAGGAACTTATTACTATTCTAGGTCATGTAATACTCACTATTTCTTATCTTGTGAAGAAATAATAAATTAATGATTATAATGTTAAGAAAACCTTCCTCCCCTCCACTATAAATACCACCCATCCTTACCTATTCTCTTCACTCCTCTCAAGCCTTGTGTCTTGCCAATATTCTGCCCAAATCTCTTCCCAATATCCTTTTAAACGTCCAAAATCCCCTAGTCTCTTCAATATACTAAATCCTATCCCTTTAATATCATCTCAAAGTAGATAAACTCAATATGTAAATTCCTCTTTCTAATTGTTTTATTTCTTTTATGTTCTTTTATTTTTTTGTTTATTTCCTCACCTCCCTTCACCCAAATGGTATGAAAAATCCCATAACATAAATGTACTAGAATTATATTATGCTAATGGGATAATTCATTATCTTACCCCCTTTCACCATCATTTATTTGAAAGAAATATAAACAATGTTTGAGAAGATTAAATTATGCACAATCCAGGACGGCAAGTTATCAATTTCCATTAAATTCTAAAATTATGGTCATGAAATCCTTTTAATGGTTTATATAGATGTTATACTATATGTTTCATATTGCAATGTGAATCTATAGGAATCGATGGAAGACCATATGGAATAGAATGTATGGATGAGGATCCTCATCTTTGGACTAGTGTTGCATAGTCATCCGGGAAACCTCAGTTGTTTATGCACAGTTTGGTAATGGATGTATCCTCTAGGCACTATCATTTATGATACATGGGATAGTGTTCATACTGATGATCTAGGTTTTAGAGGTAATTTAGCATCAAATGAGTACTTTATATAGATGTTTCATGGTACCTCATAAGATATAGTGAGAAAATTAATGTGTTTTGGTTAGGGAATCCATGGTTGTGGAACCCATACATTACTTATGATGTATAGTCATCAAGAAATTCTTAGAGACACCTCAGTGTTGACTAAAACGTGTATGGATGATTATATTCATGTATCTATTGGTATATGAAGGTTAATTTGTATGTATTTTAGTTTTTTTTCTTCTAGGATGATAACATTTCATGACCATGAACATATGGAAGCAAGTTATAGTTTCACCATTAGGGGTGGCCTACTATGATTTATTTCTCACTCCCTGTATGTGAACCCTGATTTGCATGCAGACTTTATGTCTACATTCAATTTCAGAAAAGATGCATGATGGATAGGGAGAAGTCCAAAAGTATTTTGATTTATCAATTTTCTCATGTGGAGTCTGATTATTGGGCTATAGCTGCACAATATGGTACAAGAGACTTGGTATGTGATATGGATAAAAGTTGGTATTAGAGACCGATGTGTTTATTTTTTTCAGTTTTCTTTATATGTGGTCAGCCTAGTGGTTGATCAATTTTTTGTGTATGGAGTGTTTTTTTGGGCCTTTACTGTATTTCATTTTATTACAACACATTTCTATTTTAGTTTATTTATTCTTTCCACATACTCCAATTTTTATGATGTTTGGTTATTTACTTCTGGTTGTGAACTCTGATATGGGGATATATTTTCTCATAGTTCCACCTTAGACCCCAAATACTTGTGGATAGACTACAGTATATGAGGAGGTGTTCTTGAGGACTTGTGGAGAATCGGATTCATGTTTCGATTTAGTGTTAATCAGTTCAAGATGTTACATCACACAACAAACCATAAATAATAATCTAAACATTACATAATTAATGATTTTACATAAATTGTCAAAATAGAAAAATTATATCTCTATGATGATGCAGCTAATACGAACACAACATGAAATAAGAACCTCAAAACCCAAATCCCACAAAGAATCTCTATGAATGGTCTATAGAAAATAGCCAAAACCCACTACTGCAGTAAAAGAAATCCAAATTCACTAAATGAGATGAGAACACTCGAACCTTAACGGAAAACATAAAAGATTCATAGAACTAATAGTGTATAAAATGTGTGAGAAAAACATGCTTAGTCGGAATTCACCAAAGGGTTTTTGATGTTCCTTTATAAAAACGTTTAACTTTATTTATTTTAAAATTTCAATTGTAAAAAAAACAATTCTTTTCAGTTTTTTCATAAGAAATAGTCAATAAAAAATTGTATAGGATTTCTATAAACCTTTACTCAGTATTTTAGTTTGAATGAAAATAATCACTAAAATATGAATTACTCTTAAAAACTCACCCACAAAGCATGGTAGCCACATTTTCATTTAAAAGACCCATTTAAAATATTTTCAAAAATACTTTAGAAAACTATGCTCACATTGCATAAAAAGTATCTTCATTAAAAAGGAATAATATCATCACTTAAAAAATATAATGTTATAAGATCCACAAATGTCAATCGAGTGGGGCTATAAAAATAAAAACCAAATGTATTTTCTATATCAATCCACCAATCATGGGATAGGTTTCATGAGCTCTACCCTTTTTTATAAAATGTGGTATTCCTACACTTTACCAAATACATACCAAAATACTATCATATGGTGAATCTTAATAAAATCCACAAAACTATATTGTACATTGTCTTATTGAGGGGAACTCCCCACTTTCCTTCAAATATAACACATCTAAGGAGTGGACACTAGTAGTACTTGACTACCTAGTACAGTATAAATCTAGATTTTATAAATAAATGCATGAGTTCCCATGACCATAAAACATAGAGGTGAGAAAAAATAATTCATGGTATATAAAATCATCCCACAATATAATAAATAACTTACCCTCACCTCTAAATCCATCCCAAAAACAACCCTTTTTATTCCTCATGTTGGCACCATATACATTAAACATTACCCATAATGGGAAACAAGAATAGGAAAAAAATAGGGTGTGAGATGCCCACGCATTTAGAAAACCATTTTAATATTACAATTTATTCATAACCGAACAAACTTAGAATTCTATATCCCTTTATAGAATATTTAAAACTTTAACCTAAAATAATTATTTAATATCAATCCTTTTAAATCAAATTTGAAATCATCTTAAAAAATTAACCCCAATTTTATCATAACCATTTAAGAATAAAAATAATTTCCATTGTTCAAAAAAAATCATAAACTAAATCTCATACCCATTCCATGACTGAAACATTGTCATTTATCAATATGTATCACCTTACTCTAAAATGATTATTTTGAGATTTTTTTCGAAAACATGGAAATCCAAACAACTTTTAAGGATAGGAAAACCATTTAAATAAAATTTACAAATTTTTAAATCTCTTTATAACCTTTTTTTAAACCAATTAAAATATCATGTATTGAATTTATTAAATAAATAAAATATTTAAAGTTATTAGGCATAAAATTACATGCATTTTGACTAAATTTTGAAAAAAACAAACCTTAGGAAATCAATATTCGATTTTGAGCGATATCAAACATGTCATATTTAGTAGTGAATTAAAAAACCTAAAAATGAATTTCCCTTACAACCCATAAAAATACCTAGACTTAAACCACCTTAGGCCACTAATTTTAGAATAACATCCCTATAGGTTTTTTGGCAGGAATTGAAACTGGTTGTAAAAACATGGAGGGAAGAATAACGAAAAGAAAAAAATTAAATGAGTTGTTTTCTTGAAGAAAATAACTTCAAAATGAGGCTTGGAGTCTTAAAATGGTGATAATTAAATAAAGATATTTTTCATGCATGTCTTGGTTCAGTTTAACATAAATGAGGAATGATATGCGTGAAAACCCCCTAAACTCAATAGGGGTAAACTAGGAAAATAAAATTTTAAAACTAGGTAGCATGGTTCATACTGTGACAATATATTTCACACCATAAACCACCCTGAAAAAACTTTTTAATGGCATAAACCTATGGTTCATAACATAAACCTCCTTTCCAAAAAGGGAACCCTCCTATTTCTAATATTTTACGGTGTGTCATGTGTGTCATTCCATGAACCACATGCAGTTATCTATGTAATATTTACTTTATGTAAAAAACAACCCAATGATAAAGAAATCTATAAGATCTCTAATGAACATAAAAATAAAATATGAAACATCAACATCAACATTTTGTTATGATAAATCTCCCAATCATGATACTTTCATACTCCATAAATTATTTAGTCAGGTTGAAGGAGACACAGAACAAAAACATTCCTTCTTGGTGGACAAGGCGGCTAGTTTGGGGATGATAACATAAACCTAACCAATATATAACAAATCAAAATGATTCAAAGCCTCAAAATAGACTGACCAAAATTCTCAAAACACTGGAATACAATTTCTCAAGAAACATCAAACTTATGAATTAAAAAATAGCCCAAAACCGATACTCAAATCCTTAATGGAATTTATATTTATAAAATGTATCCCCTCCATTATTAATTCATATAAAATGGTTAAATGATAGATATACATATCCAAGGGAACTTATATCACTTATGTAACCAATTATTCACTAATCATCAATGAATGAAATATGATCCCAACAACCATAGAAGACCAAAAATGACCAAATCAACTCTATAATTTAGGAACATTTATTAGAACACCTAAGAGGTTATTAGAAAAGATCTTTAACACATCATATTTTTTTATTATATAAAATTCTCATTACATGGAACAAAATACATGATATTTTAAATTTTATTTCATGGAAGTCAAGAAAATAATATATGAAAACAAAAAAAATCTTCAAATCCATGTTAAAGGCTTATTCATGCCTTCTGCCTAAGACACTTTTAATGTTTCTCATATCCTAGAAACATACATCAATAGAATGGGTGAGAATGTGCCCATTTTTGGAATAATCAAGGGATCCATTTAGCATGCGATCATGAGGCATATCAGTAAGAAAATGAGCTTTAGCAATATAACATGACAAATAGAACATTTGTAATATCCTAACAAAAATAAAATTAATTATAACTTGGAATGTGGAAAAAAAATTTAAATGAAAAATTCATAATCATGTCAATAAGGTTTACCACCACGGTGTCGTAAATGAAAATTACCAAGTTTACTCCCTATGGTATCAAAAAACATGTCATCTCTATAAAATAATTCTTTTTAAAAATAATATGGAGCACCATGAAGTTGAACCCTTAATATGTATTAATTTCATGTGATCCACATTTATCATAATAAAACATTTCATTAAAAATCCATTTAAAATAAAGAATGAGTTTCATGTCAAAACCATTGTGTAAAAAGTTCTCAAAGAATTGACCATTACCTTATTTATATCACATAGAAATGGAATTTGGGTATCATGTATATAAATAAATGAATCAATAATACTTGTTAACATATAGTTCAATATCGATAGGAAAATGATAGGTAGATTCATTGAAATAAAAAAAGGAAAAAATAATTTCTTATGTAAACGATAGAAATTTGAGAAATAAATTCAATAGCGTGATTGGTAAAAAACATGGATTAAGTAAAGTGAAAATGAGATTTAATGAGAACATAACATTTATAATAGAATATTTTTATAATAATTTTTCAATAAAAAGTGAACAAAAATATATCATTTTAACAATTATAATACATACAATAAAAAGGGAACTTGAATAAAAATGAGATTTGGAGATTTCCCTTAAGAAGATAACTTACTCCTAAATCAGGAGTATTGGATCCTTGGGGGCATGAGTACACCTTGGGGGGACTTCTTTAGAGGAAAAATAAACTGAAAATCAAACATATTGTATTGGGAGTAATTTTGAATGGTGAACTGGGGGATATTTATAGAAAAAGTGGTGTAATTTTTTAATAATTTCAAAATATAGGTCTTTGAAATATAAGTTGTTGGAAATGAAAATCCATTGGAATACCCATTATTTTTTCTCATCGTATTATAAATTTCATTCACAATATATGATATTTTAATCCTCTAGAACAAAAAAACAATTTTTATAATTTCTTGGACAGAGAAAATATGATTTTCACAAAATAATATTGTAAAAAAAATTTTCCATTTTAGCCATTAGAAATTCACTTATAGGTTTGAAAATTGATTAAAATCAATTAAAATACTTAATATTAAAAAATTAACATATTTTTTTTATTATGGTTAATTAATTATTACATAATTAATACGTAAATATGATGTCATAAAACATACCAAAAACCCAAAACTATATTTTTACTATTCACTAAAAATTAAAGTATTTTAGAAATGTTTAAAAAAACACTCAAACCTTATTTAGAAATTAGGATTTCAAATATAATATTAATTATATCAAGAAATTCTAAATATGATTATTTTAACTTCTAAATATAAAAAACCATATTTGTTGAAAAATAGTTATTTTTTAGACAGTCAAATACTAAACTCTAATAAAAAAATTCCTTGGACATTATAAAATTATTTTATCATTTATATTTAAATAAGAGAGTTTTAAAATAATATTAATTAATTAAAATTTTATTCTTAATACCTTATTTTATTAAAAAAGTGTATGTATTTCCTAAAAATAAAAATATGTTTTATTTGTGTCCAACAATCAATTTATCAAATTGGTGTTACTTAAACATATATTTTATAAAAAAAATTATTCGAAAATTGGGATTGTTGGAATTAAAATTTTATTTATACAAAGTAAATTGCACTATATGTAATTGAGGACTAGACACATAACCCCTTATTACACCTGTGTATTCCTTAAGTTTATGGTGTGAAATGGTGGTAGTATCTTGGTGTGGATCGGCTAACATAGACTGAGTAGTAATATCTACTAACTTGACTTCTCATGTATGTGATTTCATTCAAGCTTCACTTGTTGATTCCCATCCTGTTCTTAGTCAATTTTAATATCTTGTGATGTACCTCCCTCGAAATTTCTAACAAATGAACATAAAATGGAATGACTTTACTAGTTGAGGACATAATTTCTCATCTATTTATCAATTATCCTTTTCCATTGCTAATTATAAAAACTAATTATAATAGTAAAACTATCACCAATGGTTATAGTTCCCTACATTAAAATTGAACAAGGATCAATTTTAACTAATGGTTATATAACTATAAAATCCCAGTGGTCACATTTCCCTATCTTTTATAAAAAACAATTAATTATTTCACTCAATATTCACTAAAATTCATATTAAGGTTATATGTTCATGTTCTTAGGAGTTTGATTTATTTAATAATATCTTTTCTATTTCTATAGCATCTTTTTTAAGGGAGATAATTTTAAATGATTGGGGTGATCCATATTTCCCCACTTTATTTTTTTTATTTTATATTTTTTATCTTGTTATAATATTTTTAATTTTTTTTTTGTTTCATACCTGAATAATTTAATGATATTTATTAATGAGATTATGTTTTGTTGAATACTCCATATTTTTTATGTGTATAATATTATATAATATAACACAAATTTTTTCAGGGAAAAATTTCATTTTAAAATTCTGGGTCATTACATTCTTCCCCCATTTATAAATTTTATCCTTAAAATTTTAACACATATCATTGGTTAAAAATATGTGAGAGTAATTTTGTTTCATTTTTTCCTATGGTTACCATGTCACCTATTCATACTTATTATTCCTCCATAGAACTTTGATCAGGTGAGTTTTCCTTTATCCTAATACTTTATATATATACTCCAAGATCTTCATGGGTGGCTCCACATAAGAGAGTTCATATTCCAATTGTACCACCTCTACATTTAGTACATCTGAGGGGTCAGGTATATACTTCCTTAGCATAGATACATGGAATTAATCATAAAATTGAGCCATGTTTTGTGGAATTTATATCAGATAGGCCAATATCCCTATGTGATCAAGGATCTAAAAGGGTGAAATATACATAAGTTTAATCTTCAAACTCTTTATAAAGCACATGAATGTATTCCATAGTGATATCTTAAGGAAAACATTATCTATAACTTCAACCATCAAGCCCCGTAAATGTTTGTTAGCATATCTCTCCAGCTAACTCAAAGAATATTTTATATTTATTTAGATAGATTGTACCGTTTTTGCAATCTATTTCACAATATTGAGCCCAATTATCTTTCTCTCATCAAATTATTCAAAAAAGTTTGGAGTTAAAATTAGTTCCCATATAGATCTTCATAGGGTTCCATTTGAAAACACAAGTAAATTTTCTTATTATATGAGAACTCATACAATTGTATGTTTTCATCCCATCCTCATTTAAATTAATATTGATCATGTTCTCAGCATGTCCTCAATTTTATGAATACACATTTCAAATTGTCCATTAGTTTAGTTGTGATAGTTTTAGATGAAATTAAATTCTATATTCATATCATGTTGAATGGTTTTATAGAATTTAGATGTGAACCTTGGACAAGATAACAAATATTGAAAGTGGTTCCCAATTTAGACTCACTGATACTTTTATGTTTTTCTTGGAACGTTTGTCAAGAGTAAAATATTCCAAAATAGTGATGAAATGGTTAGTCATGGTGAGTTGATCCATTATTACCCATATCACGTTGTGTCATTAATTTTATATTGGGAGACTAGTGATGAAGTCTATATTGATATTTTTACACTCCCGTGTTTTTATGGGTTGTGTTTGTAATACCCCTTCAGTAATTTTTCACTCCGACTACACTTAATGACACACCAAGAACCTTGTCGTGTAGTCTCCAATCTCTCTTTTTATATTATCCCACCAAAAATAATCATGAAGGTCCATATAAATGTTTATTCTCCAATATATATATATGATTTCAAACTACGAGCTTGATCAATCAGACCATTTTTATCTATAGGATAGATGGGACACATATCCTTTTATGAAATTCTAGTCCACATTCATGATTAATATTGAACTCACAAAACATTCCATTCTTCAAAACCTTCATCTTATTTTGTATCAAATGATATTATCTTGGAGATATTTATATCTTCTATAGTAATGATGGTTCATAAATAATTTGGGATAGGGTTGATAATTTGCCTTCCATCATGATTCCCATGTAGAACTACATGGTCCTTGATCAATGGGCCTCCTTAAATCCATATCGTTTCCATCAAAATATGGTCTTTACTACTTAATTCATTAGTAACGTTGTTTTCTCTAATAGTGTGATAATGAATTTCACATTCATAGTATTTAAGCTGTTCAAACTGTCTCCTTTATCTCATGTTCAATTCCTTTTTCATGAATATATATAGCAATCTTTTGTGGTATTTGTATATATAACATTTCTTCCTATAAAGATAGTGCCTCTTATTTTCAGATAAAAAATAACATCTAACTCTAGGTCACACATTCGATAATTCGTCTCTTGAGGATTTAAATGTTGAGATGCATAACTGACTGCGATGTCATTTTTCATGAGGAAAAACTAAATACCTTTCAGAGATTAATCACTATAAATAAAAAATTCTTCACTCATAGAGGGTAGAGTTAAAATACGTGCACAAACTAATCTATTCGTAAGTTCATTAAATCTTTCCTCATACTCCTTTACCCTGATGATGTTATCTCATTTTCAAGTTAAATTTGTTAGTTGATTTGAATGTCATGAACTTTTTTCCACAAACCTTTTATAATATCATGATAAACTGATGCAACTGCAAATATAACTTACTTTTGTAGGATGGAGACACTCCTATACAGCATTTTTCATAAGAAGGTCAATTGAGATTCCTTCATTGGTTACAATGTGACATAATAATGCATCTTTTGGTAAATAGAATTACCATTTTCTATTCTAAATAGATTTTTATTCCTAATAGTTTTCAATATAACTCTTAGATGATCCTAATTCTCCTCATGAATTTAGGAATATATCGTATTATCATCAATAAATACTACCAAAAACTATCTCGATAGTCCTTAAAGTCTCTATTCATAAAATCAAAAAATATGTCAAGAGAATTAGTCAATATAAATGGTATATCAACCAAATAATAATTACTATATCGTTTTGAAAGGTGGTCTTCAGAATATCTTATTTATTCACCATTGATTGATGACACTCAAATCGGAGGTTAATTTTGGAGAATAATTGAGCCACACGAATCTGCTAAAATAAATCATCAGTCCTTTGGAGATGATAGTTCTTCTTCACTATGATCCCATTAAATTATATATAATCAATGCATAGCCACATTGATACATACATATTCTTCACAAAGGGAATTGGTAATCCCCAATGATTCACAATTGGTAAGATAAATACCTTCCCCAAACGATATTGAAGTTGTTTCGTTAATTACTCTAACTCTACATTTTTCATTCTATATGTGGTCTTCTATATCGTCTTGTAGCTAGGTATAATTTCAATAGATAAATTTACCTATCTTTTTGGGAGAGATACAAGTAACTCTTAAGAAATACATCAATATATTCCTAAAAAATGGAGGCATATTTTATCTTTATAAATTCATTTAATTCTCCCACTTCACTTATCATCTCTATGAAAAGTCTATGGGATGTGCTTATAGAAAATAGATCGGGCCCGAATATATCTCCTTTGAAAATAATAGTATTTTTTCCATTCAAGACTATATATTTTTCATTACTCTTATAGTTTAACTTTCCATTATACTTCAAGATCCAGTTAATCCCTAGTATAGTTTTAAATTCAACATTAGAATGACTACTATATTTCTGATGCGATTGTACTCAAAAAAGATAATACTAGAGTTTTTATACACTATTTATGCTAGGATAATCCCTCCATGAGTCTTGAATAATAACTATACATTTATTAGTTTTGGTATTAATTATATACTCATTGAAAACATGGTTGAAATAAAGGAATTATTTAAACCATAATCAAACAAAATACTTGTTATCATTGAGAGCACAATGAGTGTACCTTACCCCACATCATTTAATGCCTCTACTTTATCTTTCATGATAGTTAATTCATAAACTTTCACCCTTGGACTGTGATGAAGTTGATTTTTGTTTCCCTACATTATACTCTGATTTTAAAATTTATAGGAAATGTTCCCATGCTATCTACATTTGAATCATTGGACATCAGGTTGGGACTGCAGTATTTTCCCTTAGTCATTAGTTTTTAGATATTTTGTCATTACTTAACTAAGATAGTATTGATCTATATGGACATATCTTCTGCAGTGTTATAACTTTTCACTCTTAAGAATTAAGTAATTAAAATGATTCTTCCCACATTTATTACAACTGGGGAGCTGGAATTTCTTTCCTCTACTTATGTGATAAATGTTATTCCATAAGTATAGATCCATTTATATCTTCTTTTCATTAATCTTGTGTGACCACTACATATCTTCAAACTCCATGTAATCATTCATTGTTATCAAAACTATCTTCTTAATGATTTTATAGTCTCTGTTTTCTAAATTTATCTGCTAATGGGGCCTCAGTCCACCAAATAATATCTCAAAAATTTCTATTAGGATCCATAAAAAAGCAATATATATATAAAGTAAGTCTTATAAATCTCATTTAATAGCTTCCCAATAATTAATTTTATGTCTTATTTACCTCTAGGAATTACTTATTCTTTTTTCACATTGAATAGGGAAAATATTTGTTGAGAAAAATTCCCCTGAACTATTCCCAATCCATATCCTCAATCTCCCTTATTTTCATTGTTATTTTAATTAGTTTTCAACAACTTATTAGCTTATCCTCTTAGGTGGTGTACTACCTAGGTGAATATATGTATATATGAATATCATTTTATAGTAAATATATTTTATATAGAGGTAATCCATTGTTTAACAATCAATGGATCAGTAGATCCACTAAAATAATGTAGTGGTTGATGCATAGTGGACTCAATGGAAATTCGTTCCCTTTGAGGTCATAATGGTCCCTCAAATTGATTCAAGATATTATTAATAACTTGATATAGTTGATTCATCATCATTATGTTGTTTTTCAATCCATATTATATCAGAATTATGTAATTTTATCATTCATTGTAGTCATTATTTATGTGGTTCCACTTATTTTCAGCCATTTTTATAAAATAAGAAACCCTTAGTAAATATTATGTTACATTTGTGGAACTTTGCAAGTATAAGGGAATTTTATGACCCAAAAAATCATGATTAAATATTTTATTAGTATCCTCTAATAACAATTAAATTTTCATAAATATCCTTCATAAGGTTTCATAAAAATCATGTGGTTAAACAAACATATTCCCCTAGAAGTGTCAAACTAGGGTTAGATCAGGACATATTATCATGTGCCCATTACCAATCGAGTCTATCATAGTGTGTTTTTTTATGTGTTACCCCTTGGTATAAATGTTTCATATCCACATCCACTAGTAGTATCATGTTATGGATGTATTTTCTTATAAAGAAGTTACTTAATACTAAGTGAAATACAAGTATTTGTTTCAATATTTAGACTTTTATCTATGGTTCATACTAGGGTTTTCAAGTCCTAGTTTCTAAAAATAACTAAAAACTAAATTGATAAAAATTATGGAATCCAATAATTTTATTACATAAACTTGTTATTCCATGGAAAAAATATAGAATCCTTTTATTTTTTGTTTTTTGGAAATCAAAAACAAAATACCTAAAAACCTAAAACATTATTTTGTTCTTCATTAAAATAATTATTCACGGGTTCACCCTACATTACTTTTACAAAATCTCATACGATGGGGATATACATCAAAGGAAATAATTTAGTATGATCCCTATAATGGGATAATAAATGGAGACATTTAACTTGTGATCATGAGACATATTATTAAGAACATGAGTTATAAAAATATAACTTGATCAAGATAGAATGAGAAATATCATGAAAAAAAAAGAACATGAATCGTAACATATATAAGTGTCTAAAACATTTAAGTGAAACATTTATAATCATATCACTATGTTTTATCCCCATGGTGTCATAAATGAAAATTACAGAAGTTTTTCACCAAGGTATTATAAAAAATGTCATCTATATAGATTAAATTATTTAATTAATGCATTAGAGAACTATCAGGGAGCACCCTTAATATGTCTTTATTTCAAGAGATACCCATCGTTAATAATAAATTATTTAATTAATAACCTATAGGGAATAAAAAATGGGCTTCATATAAAAATCATTATGTAAAAAAGTTCATAAAGACCTGAAAATTACATCATTCATAACCCATGGAAAGTGTATTTGGGTTTTATATAAGTAAATCATTGAATAAATTACTAATTATTAAATCTATTTGAATACCCATTTAAAATTTAGAGTTTTTTCATTCAAATAAAAATGAAAAGATAATTTCTCCTGTAAAATAGTCAAATTTGAGAAATAAATTCCGTAGCATAACGGGTATAAAACATGGATTAAGGAAAGAGAAATGAGAGGTAATTAGAGTCTCCCATTGATTAAATGTTCTTATTATAGTAATGGGGTAATTTAAATGAACATAAAGAAATTATTTTAACAATTAAAATACATAACAAAAAACGAGAACTTGAATCGAAAGGAGAAATATATATTTCCCTTACCATGAAGAGATACTTATAAATCTTGAGTATTAGAACCATGGGGGCTTGATAACACCTTAAAAGACTCCATGGGATGAAAATGACAATAAATTCATGGATAATGGATTGGTAGTTGTTGTAATCCCCTTATTTTAATCATGTTTTAATGATCACAAATCTTATACATTCTATAAATCTTGTTAATCTTGTTTAATCTATCTGAAATCATGTGTGCAGATGATTAGTTTCTTTATTCTTCAAATAAACCTATCCTTGATTTTAAGTGATGTGTTTAATTATTGTAAACTCTTTTGAGTTTTGTTTTATAATTTTATTTTTTGATAAATTATTAAGTCTAATCCATTCTATGAATATCACTATTTAAGTTTGTGTATAGATATTTGGCTAAGTCTAAGAAACACTAAGTTTTCCATTGGTTATGTTTTTCTGGAAAAAGTCCCAAACACTGTGACCCAGACACCGTGACACAGATACCGTGACCCAGACTCCATGACTCAGACACTATGACTTAGACACCATGACCATCCAGACATCGTGACCATCAATACACTCTGACTCAGACTCCATGACCAGACACCATGACCATCTAGACACCATGACCATCTGGACACTATGACAAGACACTTTGATCAAATACCGCATCTTTGCTACTGGTTCATGATCCCTATACAGTTGTGCCATCATGAATGTCTCATCGCTCAAAGGCAAAGAATGAGACATTGTTTCAAGAATTCATTGTTTCAAGGAGACATCATTTCTGGGAGTCACTATTTCCAGACAGAATGTAACACTGTTTCATAATCTATTCTGTTGTTTTTCAACTTAATCACTAATAGTAATATTTGATGCTTTTAAATGCACTAACATAATTAATGATTCTTTGTTGACATGTCACCTAATAGTACAAGGTACAAGGTGCAGAATACATTCATCATGTTAGCTCCAACACATGAATTCCAAGAATAAAAAGAACAGTGTGCCCAGAAATAAAAGTAGTGGATAGGGAAACAAGTGTTCATGATAACAAAGAAGTGAGAGAATTATTAAAAAGGGGACTAACACATGAAACTCAATATATCTGAGGAACACATAAAGAATTCACTATGATACCATTGATAAGAGTTGAGAACATATTCTCAATACAGACTTCATAAAGAACATGAGCCTAATTTGAACCAGAGCACCAAACTTGTGATACTCTATTTTTTTTTTTGAAAGAGGACTCGATTCCTGAATTTTCTTTATCCTAGAAGTCCAGATATGCATATACTAACACTCATAGAACTTCGAACCATATCTCATCATTTTTTCTCTGTTGTTTATTATTTTTAGATTTCAAGCAGTGTGTGTGTGTGTGTAAGTATAAAAAAATGCACTGTCACCTGCATTAAAATAGAGGATGCAATATATCATTCCTCTCATATATTTTTACAGTTTTTCATTCCCATGGATATGTGTGGAAGATGTCGCTGTGTGACCTGGATGATCATACTCAAAATGAACTGTAGAATAGGTCGTGTGACTTGGACAGTCCTGTGTATTTTTTTTTACGTTGATCCATGGTGTGGATCATGATTATTAATATAAACTACTTGGGGGAAGGTGATTAATAATTGGAGTGTATTAGGTCTTGCATTGAGACTGAACCACTTGTTTTTTATCCACTCTATTGTTTAATTTAGTTTACTCTATGTTACTATATAATTCATAAATCACTAAATTTAATTTGATCGTTAATCTTGTAAAGAAGTTATAATTGTTTTACTATATTAGAATAGCTTCAAGGGTAATTTTAATAACTTATATTAAGATAACTGATAATTAATCAATCTTCTGAGAACTGATTTAAATAGTCAAACATTTATAACTTTTTTACTTGGATTAATTGGGCTGTATTTAAATTTATTAGGGAACCTTTCTAAGAATACATTTCAAACAAAAAATTTTAAAGATACTCAATTCACCCCCCCCCCCCCTTTGAGTACTACACTCTGACCATCATTTGGTATCAAATGGTTATTTGTACGACTATGTTTTTGGACCTTTTCAACTGTTATTTTAGTTATACTTTAAAGATCAGTAAATTTTGGTCAATTTTAAATTTCTAGCTCTTTAAAAGTATTTATTAATAATGGATAATAGATTGGATGGTGTTTCAACAAACAGACCATTGTTCTTTAATGGAACCAATTATGATCAATGGAAAATTAAAATAAAATGCATTTAGAATGTATGATATTTGAATTATTTTATTCAATTATAGATGATTATTATAATCCTTATACTGATAGAATCACTTGGGATCATCCTACCAAGACATCATACATTAACAATTTCAAAGCCATGGAATCTTTATATTACTCCTTAGGAGATGAGGAATTTAACATAATTTATGCATGTAAAACATGCCATGAAATTTGGGATACGTTTTCTGTTTCACATGAAGGAACTTCAAGTGTGAATGAAATGAGACTTAATAATTATACTATTAAATATGATAACTTTAAAATGAAACCTGATGAGCCTATTTTCGACATGTATCCCAAGTTCAACGAAATTTTCAACAAAATGATTTCTCTTGGAAGAGAAGTCACTGCTAAAGAATAGATTATGAGGATTCTCAAATACCTACCTAATAGATGGAGAGGAACCTATGTCTCTATTACAGAGTCATGTGACATTAGAAAGTTACATATAAAATAACTCATTAGGAAACTGATGATGTATGAAGAGGATCTGAATGTCAACAAGGAAGAGGAGGATGAACCCATGAGAAAATCTATAGCATTCCAAACTACCACTTCTAAACAAAAAGAGAAAAGGAATTTGGAAGCCTCTATATATAGTTCCAGCAGTTAACCCTCATCACCTAACAATGATGAGGAGATGGTCCAATTAGCCATAACGTTTAAGAGATTTTACAAGAAGAATAATTTTTTCAGAAATCCTAACATCAAGGAAACATATGATCAAAAGGGAATCTGTAAGAAATATTGGAAAAGAAGTGAAAAGTCTGATGAGATAGTATTCTATGAGTGTAAACTAAAGGGACATATAAAGTCTGACTATCCCAAGCTCACGTACAAAAAGAAGTATGAGTACAAACATAGAAAGTATAAAAATTCAATGAAAGAATAATGGAGTGCTTCCGAGGACAGCTCAAGTGACTCGATATCTTCACATGATGATCAAGCTAACAAATCCAATATGTGTTTTATGAAAAAATATGTCTGAAATAACACTGGAATCTCTTGTACACAATTCCTATTATTCTGGAGATGAGAGTGACTCTAAAAATTTATCTAATGAAGAAATGTTTGAATACTATAATATTCTTGAGGAGAAATTTAATGAAATAATAGATAAATACAAATATTTAAAGAAACATCATGCTCTTACCTAAACTGTTAAAACTGAACTCACTATATAAAGGAAGACAAAGGCTTGTTACTAAAAGAAAACAATGAACTAAATCTATCTAATGAGCAATTGAAAAAGGATCTTGAAAGTTTTACTAATGGTAAAAATACCTTGCTACAAATTATAGGTAATCATATTGCTCCAAAATATACCACTGGCACTGGCTATCAACATGGTAAAAGAAAATTTTAAGGGATTAGTTTTGTTTCTAAGTCTTGGACATACAACTTTACTCCTAGTTCTCTATAAGATTCGTCTAGTTCAAGTTATGATACAATATTACTTTTTCAAGATTTTCCGGACCAAATAGTGTTTATTTTTTAAGTACATTATATAATGATTATAGGAAACCTATGAAGTAGATATGGGATCTTAAATCACTATTCAAAAATATTACTAGACCCAAACATGTATGGGTACCAAAATTAGTTTTTATCTGACTATTTTGTAGGACAGCTGCTTAAAGAGCTCCTGTAAAATATTATGGTACTTGGATAGTGGATGTTCAATACACATGATAAGATACTATTCAAGCTTCAATAATTTAATAAAAATTGATGGTTTAAATGTCATCATTGGTGGCAATGCTAAAGGAAAGATCATTGGCCTTTGACAAATCGGTAACTCTAACTCAGTTTTAATTTCCAAATTAATTTTTGTTGATGGATTGAAGTATAATATTCTTAGTATTTCACAACTATGTGATGATGGATTTCATGTTAAATTTGAAAATGATGCTTGAAATGTTTTAAATTATTAAAATGAATTAGTATTTTCTTCTTTAAAAAATGAAATTGTATATTTTGTTAACATATATTATTTAGTATCTCGAAATGCTTCATGTTTAAGTGTATTTCACAAAGTGTCTTGGATTTGGAATAGGAGACATGGACATAGTAATATACACTCCTTTATGAAGTCAACTAGAATATTTTTAGTCCAAGACCTACCCAAACTTGAGTTTTGAAATGATAATGTGTGTAATCATTGTCAAAACAGAAAGCAATAGAAAATTTCCTTCAAACCAAAGAAATAAGTGTCAACTTATCAACCTCTCTAATTGGTTCACATGGATTTATTTAGACTATCGAGAATTTCTAGCTTAAATGGGAAGAACTATGTTTATGTTCTTGTATATGGATTTTCTGTATATACTTGGACTTTTTTTCGACTCACAAAAGTGAATCCTACTCTAATTTTTACAAATATTCAAAAACTGTAGAAAATAATAGTGGGCTTAGAATTAAATCCTTAAGAAGTGATCATGGTTGTGAGTTTGAAAATCTAGAGTTTGAATCCATTTTCTCACAAAATGCCTATAGTTATAATTTCCCTGCCCCTAGAACACCTCAATAGAATGGAGTTGTAGACTGAAGAAATAGAAACTTGAAAATGATTTCTAGAACCATGCTTAGTGAATATGACATACGTATTTATTTTTGGGATGAATCTGTAAATACAACGTACTATATTATCAATAGAGTGTTCATTAGACCTATTCGTAAAATAACTCCATATGATTTATGGAACAATAGAAACCCCCAAGTAAGCTACTTAAAAGTTTTTTGGTTGCAAATTCTATATCTTTAATACTAATAACAATATTAACAAATTCTTATCCATAAGTGATGAAGTACTCTTTTTAGGATATTAAATCTCTATTAAATCCTAGATGGTGTTTAACAAAAGATCTAAATGTGTGGAAGAATTAGTCCATGTCATATTTGACGAAACAGATCCACATGAGCCTAAAACCACTCTAGAGAACCTAGAGGATGATGTATCAAATCGGGACATTAACTCAAAATCCTCTAAGCATTCAGTGAAGGAATCTATGAAAAATCTGATTTCTGTAAATTCTTTAGATTGGAGTCATATTGAACCCAAACCTACTGAAGAACTGGAAGTCACTAGTTCTTCTTTTTTTAGAGCTGTTAGAACTCTTAAGAACAATCCTTTATATTTTTTTGTAGTATATTTAGATAAAGAAACTAAATGTAGGGATTCTCTAAGAAATAAGTTTGAACATCAAGTCTTCTTGTCACAAATTAAACCTAAAATCATTAATGATGCTATCAATAATGAATTTTGGGTGATGGCTATGCAAGAATAACTTAATCAGTTTTAAATGAAAATTGATTTGAAACTTGTTGACAGACTTAAAGACACATTTACTAGATGAACTAAATGGGTTATTAGAAATAAGGTAGATAAATCTTGAAATATAGATTGAAATAAGGATATATTTGTTACACAAGGCTATAGTCATGAAGAAGGAACTGACTATGAAGAGACCTTTTCACTAGTATCTAGACTTGAATCCATCCTAATTCTTCTTTCTCATGATGCACATCTGAATTTCAAACTATATCAAATTGATGCTAAAAGGGTATTCCTAAATGGTTATATAGCCGAGGATGTCATTGTTGAGAAACCCTCTAGTTTTACAAATCCTCATTTCCCAAATCATATTTTTATATTATTAAATTCTAAAAATAGTTTAAAACAAGCTCCAAGAACTTGGTTAGATAGATTAAGTTCTGTTTTTATTTCCAAAGGTTTTAAATAAGGAATATCTGATCCTACCATTTTTATAAAAATAATTTCCAATGATTTTTTATAAGTTCAACTCTATGTTGATAAAATTATCTTTGGATCTTTATAAAATTCGTTATGTACTGAATTTTATAAAATGATGAAAAATTAATTTTAAATGAGTTTAATGGGTGAACTAAAATTCTTTCTTGGATTTCAAATCATTCAAAACAATGATGCCACTATTTTAAACCAAATAAAATATACTAAATATCTCCTAAAAAGTTTTGGATTGGATAGAACTAAAAGTAGTGGCACACCAATGAGTATTACTTGTAAGTTGGATCGTGATGAAGATGGAAAATCTGTTGATTAAACCACTTCTAGAGGAATAAATGTAAGTCTTCTCTACTTAACTTCTAGCCGCCCTAACATTTAGTTTAGTGTGTTTATGTGTGCTCATTTTAAAGATATTCCTAAGTAATCCCATTTAAATGATGTTAAGAGAATTTTCAAATACCTCAAGCATACACCCAATGATGGACTGTTCTATCCCAGAGGATAATCATTTGAGTTAGTAAGTTATTCAGATGCTGACTTCGATGGTTGTAAGTTAGATAGAAAAAGCACATCTGGAACATGTCACTTTTTAGGGAAGCTCAATGTATCATGGTGTAAAAAGAAACATAACCCATTGCATTATCTACTGCAGAAGCTAAATACATAGTTCCTAGTAGTTGTTGTGCACAAATTTTTTGGATGAAACCCACATAACTAGATTATGGATATCAATTCAGGCATGTACCTGTAAATTGTGAAAATAAAAGTGCTATTAAAATCTCAAAATATCATGTTTCACACTCTAGGATAAAACAAGTTGATGTAATACATCACTTTTTAGATCATTATCAAAAACGTGGTATCACTTTGGAATTCATTGGAACTAAATATCAGCTTGTTGATATTTTAACCAAACCATTAAATTCTAATAGAATAGATTACATCATACATGAATTAGGAATGATTAAGCATTAGTATTAAGTATTGTGTTTCAAAAACCTAATGTTTCATAGTTTAAAATTTCACAAGTCACTATCTGGTTCTTACTGTCTAAAATAATACAGTCGAATAGTTTAGAAATCATACTATTACGGTCTCACTGTGAACACCTATTATGGTCTCACCTTGAAATCCATTTATGATCTCAGTATGAAAGCTAGTTATGGTCTCACCGTGATGACGCTTTATTATTCTATTTACATATTATAACCCATATAGTGGTAATTAACTATCTTACGCTTTTCCTTTCCCATGCTTTTGACCCCATGACACTTAATATCCCTAAATGATAAAATTAATGAATTTTCACTCCTTTATTCACTCGATCACTCTTCTCTCAAACCATAATCCCTCTTTCAACCCTTCTCTCTCTCGAACAATCGTTGAATTCCTAGGACAAAACTTCCATCATCAAAAAATCCTAAGAAGTGAAGATCAAAGAAGAAGATAAAAATAGTGCTGACATTAGCACCTGAACGTCCTCTAAATCGGAATTTGGTAGAAAAAATAGTGGTACCCGAAAAATAAATATGCCCTAAGTGGATTCTGTAAAGTAAGACTTTGGTATTGAAAGTTATAAAAGAGCAAGGATGTCTGGATTGGTTCACAAAAAAGGATAGACCTATTTACACGAATTTAGTCGCACATTTCTATCACTATGTTCTACTCTCTTTTGATACAGAAGATGGATATGTTTTGAGAAGCTAGATAAATGGACAGAGATGTACCTTTTCTTCATGGTTATGGGAATAATTCCATAGGATACCTCATGAGAGTATTTTTGAGTAATACTGGATATGTCCTCCTTCTCTAAGAGAGTTCATTGTTTTGGAAGATGCATTGGGAAGCTTAACTAGAAACGAAACAAAGAAATGGGCCATAACTACTAAGCAAGATGGTGAAACCAGACTTCTGTTTAAATTTGTTCAGAATATGATTAGCACTAGAAAAGGTGACTTTTCTACACCCATGTATCAGGATGTATTTTTGATACACCTTATGAATAATGGACATAAGATCAACCTATGAAAATATGTTATACTCTATATGTTTGAGTTTATCAAGACAACCTCCAAGTCAACCACTTTGTTTTACTCAAGATTTATCTCATCTATGCTTCATGAAAAAGGGTTGGTTGGACCAGATTAAGAAGCTATTAAGGACTATGAATTTTTTTCTTTAAAAATTTATAGTAAAGAGAATGACAATCAGTTGGAATCCATGGAGAAAATCATGGGTAGAGGATAAAGACAGGATTTATGAAAAGTTCAATCTGGTGGAACACTCTTCATGACCATGGATATTTCTAATCCTGGTTTGGAACTAGATTAAATTGATGACTATTATGATGAGGAAGAGGAGGAAGAGTCTATTATACCTATAGGGGAAACTGTTCTAGATGAGAAAGACAGTGAACCAATTGTCCAAGACATAACTAAGAAATAAATGCATGTTCCTGAATATGTTGCAAATTTGGAAGAACAACCTTTTGCGGAAAAAGAATCTATTTCTAAGGTAAATGAAAAGGATATTGTAGATTAGAATAAAGAAGAAGATCATTCTCTTATAAAAGAAGATACTCTTGATGAACACCCAGAGGAACAAGTTGTTCCTGAAATTATTCCATCTACTGAAGAGAGAATGGAGCTAGCCTTTTAATGGGATATAAAGGAAATGGGTGAAGATATAAGGGATGAAATCCTGTAAATAGATCAAGGATCTAAATCTCTCAGTCCTAAGAAATATGCACCTGTTGAGGGGTGGGCAGCCCCCCAATCTTGAAAGAGTTAAAGTTCCTAATCCAGTTGATTCAAGATCTATGGATACATGGTATAAATTTCCTAGTTATTTTGATTTGAATGACTCTAAGGAAGCCTCAGTGAATGATATAGATCTGTATAGTGTATTTCAATAGAAACTATTATATGATCTTCATGATATAGCTGCAAAGGAACCTGAGCATATCTCGACTCCTATTCTTGAAAATTCACAAGAACCTTCTATCTTGGTGAGTAATGGTGATTTAAAAGCTTTTAGAGCTACCCTATTGGATGGGTTTGAAAATATCCAGAAAACCTAACTGGCTCCAATAACAAATTTGAGTGAAAAAGATGCTTCCCTATTGTTAGAAAATATAAAATGTAAGATTCAACCCAAGATGTCTCATGAGATTCCATAGACCATAATTGAGATCAAATATTTAAGAGATGAAGTGATGTCTCTTCAAGAAATGGTTGATGAAATGAAGAGGGTGATGAACTCAAGTCCAGAACCTATTTCTCATCCCACTAATGATGTTGTTAGTCCATTTCCATAGGAAGTTTCCTCCCTGATTCAACTTAATATAACCTCCTTGGATAATAAGGCACCTGAAAGAAACAGAAAAATTGTTCAAGAGATGTGTGACCTTGTTATTGGACTTAACAAGTTGACTGATGAATATAAGGGATGTCTCAAAAAGTCCTAAATCAACTAAAGACTCTTACATCAGCTATTACATATTCTAATTCTTCTGTACAACCATCTCAACCCTCTATTTAAGGCGATCTGCTTATAATAGTGGTAAAATAAGAACTATAGGTTGTGCTCCATGGATTTGACAAAGAATCTCTATCTGTGGTTGTCAAGTACAGTGACAGAGTTCTTGATTTTGTTAGAATTCATTCTAAAATAGAAAATTATTCTCAGGAATAGATTAATAAGAAGGTTAAATTCTACTTCAAAGGATATTCTTGAATCATGACATGACCAACCACTTCAAGTGCCTTGTAGAGAATCTGATAATCCCTCTTGTCACTCAAGCTTTCAAAACTCAAGTCCAAAATCTAAAATATTTCACTCCTATGATGGATATGTTTATGGAGAGCAAGGATTACAATGAAAAATACATCCAGTATGGTCGTGAGATTATTGCTGACATCACCTAGCTTTTTAGGCCTTATCTTTAAATATACAGTATTTTTGTTTTCACTCCTGCAGCTACACCCTTAAGATCTGGTTTGCCTACCTTCTCAACTTCTACCCTTGCCTCTACATCTATGTTTGTATCTAATGCTCTATTTCAGATCATGCCTTTTATCCTTGATCAACAATTTCCTCAGCCTTCCACTACACCTACCTTGGAACCTTCTATCTTTGAAGGCCTCCCTTTACCTTCTCTGCCAACTAGTTCACTCCCTTATTCCACTTCCACCTCTACTCTTATGACTTCCTCTTCTGATGTTTCTTCCAAGGGAAAAGAGAAGACAAGCCAGTTTTGATGAAAAGTGACTACTATCTTTTGATAGGGATGATTTCTGTATTCTTGTTTCTTACATTTTGTAATGAAACTTTTTTATCTAATGCATTATGAACTCTTATTATCTATACTCTTCTTTACTTTTTTACTCGTTTTGATAATCCCCAAAGGGGGAGAAATATGTACTCTAAATGAACACTAAGGAAGAGGCACATTCCCTAAGAATAGATATCTCACTCACATGATTTGTGATCATTAAAATGGGGGATATTGTTGGATGTATCATGTTTTAATCAAGTTTTAATTATCACAAATCCTATATAATCTTTAAATCTTGTTAATCCTGTTTAATCAATCTAAAATCATGTATAAAGATGATTAGTTTCTTTATTCTTTAAATAAACCTATCCAAGAACATAATTTCAATGTTAAATGATTGAAAAATATTTTGAGTTTGTGTTAAAATAGATTTCCTTGATAAATGATTAAGTCTAATTTATTCTAGGAATATCACTATTTATGTATGTGTATAGATATTTGGCTATGTATGAGAAAAAGTGAGTCTGTCACCGGTTATGTTTTTCAGGGAAAGGACCCAGACACTGTGACGTAGACATCATGACCCAGACTCCGGGACTCAAACACCGTGACCCAAACACCGTGACCCAGACACCGTGACCATCCAGACATTGTGACCACCCAGACATTGTGACTCAGACACCGTGACTAGACACTGTGACCATCCAGATACCATGAGCATCTAGATACTGTGATTGGACATTGTGATCAAGCACCGCATCTGTGCTACCAGTTCCGGATCCCAATACAACTGTGTCATCATGACTGTATCATCATTTAAAGGCAAATAAGGAGACACTGTTTAAAGAAGACATTGTTTCCATGACACATTGTTTCATAGAGACACCATTTCCAAACACACTGTGACCCCATTTCTTAATCTGTTTGTTTCATTTTTCAATTTATTCTCTAACATTAATATTTGAAATTTTTGAATGCACTGAAAAAATTAATATTTCTTTGTAGACATGTCACCTAATAGTATGAGGTACGAGGTGCAGAATACATACATAATGTCAGCTAAAATACATGAATTCCAAGAATAAAAACAACAATGTGGCCAGAAACAAAATAAGTGGATAGAGAAACAATTGTGTGTGATAACAAATATGCACGATAATTATTGAGAAGAGAACCAACACATGAAACTCAATGCATCTGAAGAACACACAAATCATTCACTACGATACCATTGATCAGAGTCGAGGACATCTTTTTAATACAGACTCCACTAAGAACATGAGCCATATCTGAACCAGAGCACCAAACATGTGATACTTTTTTTCACAAGAGGACTCGATTCCCGCATCTTCTTCATCCTCGATGTCCATAGCTGGATATACTAACACTTAGAGCACTTCTAACCTTATCTCATTTTTTTTCTCTATTGTGCATTATTTTTTGCTTTCGAGAAGTGTGTGTGTGTGTCTGTATAAAAACATGCATTGTCTCCTACATTAAACTAAGGGATAAAAGATATCAATTCTCTCACATCTTTATACCCTTTTTTATTCCCACGAATATGTGTGGAAGATGTCCCTATGTGACCTGATAGTTCCTACCCACGATGAACTGTGAAAGAGGTTGTGTGACCTAGACAATCATGTGTACTAGTTTTTACCCTAATCCAGGGTGTAGATACAGTTTATTAATATAAACTTCTTGGTGGTGGTTGATCACTAAGTGGAGTGGATTAGGTCTCTGCTTAATACTAAACCAATAGTTTTTTATCTACTGTGTTGTTTAATTTAGTTGGCTATGTGTTACTGTACAATTTAGAAATCACTGAATTTACTTTGATAGCTAATCATGAAAAGAAGTTATAATTGTTTTCCCTTATTAAAATAGCTTCAAAAGTAATGTAAATAACTAATATTATGATTAATGAGAATTGATGAATCTTTTGAGAAGTTATTTTAATAGTCAAACATTCATAACTGTATTACATTGATTAACTAGGCTGTATTTAAATTTATTGGGGAGCATATCTAAATATACCCTTCAAATAGAAATTTTTATAGATACGCAATTCAATCCCCTCTTTATTACTCTACTCTGACTAACAAGAATGAATTATGATGGTGAAATGGGTGGGTATTTATATAAAAAGTGGACAAATTGATTAATAATTTCCAAATATTGGTGTTTCAAATCTAGGTCGTAGAAAATGAAAACCCACTGACATTCCCTTGTGTTTTACTCATGGTTTTGGAAATTTGAGTCATGGTTTAGGATATTTTATTCCACTAGGACTAGAAAAAAATAATACTTCACTTGATATTGAAAATTATGTTTTCCACAACATAATGTTTTTAATTGCAAAATTTTCTATTTTAGACTTTGGAAAGTAACTTACAGGTTTTAAAATTGTTTAAAATGTATTAAAATACTTAATATTAATAAAAAAACATATATTAGTCCATGGATTATAGTTAATTAATTATTACATCATTATAAAATAAATATGACGTTGTAAAACATACCAAATATACAAAACTATATTTTTACAATTGACTAAAAAATAAAGTATTTTTGAAAATTATAAAAAATAACCATAAAATAATTTTGAAATGCTGATTTCAGATAATTTTTTTATCCGGAAAAACTAAATAAGGGAATTTTAACTTTTAAATATCAAAATCCTTATTTATTGAAAAATGGTAGTTTTTAAGATAACCAAATTTCTGACACTTATAAAAAATACTATGACATTTAAAAATTATATTATCATTTCTATTTAAATAAGAGTTTTTAAAATTTTATTTAATTAAAACAAATATTATTATGAATTCCTGAGTTTATTATAAAAGTGTAATTTGTTTCAACGAAAATAAAATTATGTTTTATTTTCATCCATCAATTAATTTATCAAATTGGTGTTCCTCAAAAATAAATTTTTTTAAACAAAATTATTCTCAAATTAAGATTATTGGAATAATAATTTTATTTATAAATAGAAAATTAAAATATAAGTAACTATGTCCTAGACACGTAACCTCATATTACAATTGCATGTGCCCTAAGGGTAAGGTGTCCAGTGGTGGTTGTTTAATGGGATGGATTGGCTAACATAAATCGAGTGGTAATCTCCACTAACATAAACTTCTCACATAGATGATTTCATTCAATCATTACTTTTTGAATAATGACTTGGGCTTGGTAAAGGGTGAACCCTAGTGACTCTAACTCCCTCGCAAGTTCTGACACATGGGATTCAAAAGGAATGACTCTACTAGTTGAGGTCATCGCTTGTCCTTTCAATATAAATTATCCATTATCATTAATAATTATAAACAGTATTTATAAAAATAAAATTTTAACCACTGGGTATTGTTCCAAAAGTTCAAATTGACCATCATTTGTATTGACCAGTGGTTATATTTGACAAATGATCATATAACGATAAAATGCCAATAGTCAAATATATATTATTTCTTATAAATAACACATCATTATTTCAATAAATATTCACTCCAATGACTCTAAAGGTTATATTTTCATGTTCTTAAGATGTTGATTGGTTTAATAATGTTTTGTTTTATTTATTTGGAATTTTTTGTGGGGGAAATGATTCTAACGGTTTGGCATTATACATATTTCCCCATATTAGATTTTCAATTTTAAATTTTTTTCTAGTTGTAATATTTTGAATTTTAATTTTTTTCATAGATGACTAATTTTATGATAATTTTTAATTAGACATGTTTTTTTGGTTCATCTATATTTTTACATGTATAATATTATATAATATAATTCACATTTTTTTAAGAAACAAATAACATTTAAAAAATCATGTTCATTACGTACGCCAACCATGATCATGTCTGAACAATAAAATGCATGGTTTTAGCATTGGGTAATGAAACTGCATGGAGGGTAACATGGGATCAAACATATAAAACATCAACTCATTGTGATCCCAATAAAAACAATAATAATTATTACTCATAATATGATAATCAACCTATCAATCATCCCCATTACCCCATCATGCACTAAAAGATTCCCCATTCTCAATCTATCAAAAAAACCAATGCATATCTCCCCCCACAACATAACATTAAAACTATTTCAAAATTACAAACATGAAATGAGACCTCAACACCTTAATATAATTATCCCTTACACAAGAGAACCCAAAATGAAACCTGAAGGAAACACCAAATGAAGTTTACCTAAATACCTCAACCATACTAAGATCCTCAAGATGGAATCTAAAAAATGATCATCACACAAATCTAGAAAACATCCAAAATTCATCCACTAAAATATAATTAAGAAACTACAAATATTTACTAGAATGATCACCTCCAATAATGGAAAATAGACCATGAACACCTATAATTAAAAGTCTAGGGTTCTACACTAGAACACAAAATAGATCTGAGGTCTGAGTAAGTGCCCTCCCTAAAAAACCAAGAAATAACAATCGAAGTCCTCCAACACTTAGTCACCCTAAATGGGGCTCAAAAACTCAAGATATTTCCTCACCTTCACATTGTATGGGTTGAATTAATTAATAAACATCTATATGAAAAAATATCAAAGAAACCATTCTCATAACTAATGGAATCATGGAATTCCCTGGGTCCTTTTCATCCACCACATCACTTAATACAAAAATTTATCACCACTAAATAAAAAAACATGTTTTTCTAAGGATTTTGTAACAATTTTCAAGGGTGGGTAAATATTCCAATCCACCAATCCATTCAGGTTCTATAAAGAGATTTTTCTAAATATTTAGATAATTCACCTTCAAAATCATCTGAAAACACAATCCTTATACTTCCTTTATTGATATTTTATTAGTATTATACTTGAAATATCATGATATATGAAGATAACCAATGTATTCCTCATAAATAAACCCAAAAAAGTACCATCAGCAATAAGAGTAAAAATTGAAAACAATAGTCTTTGAAAAAAACAGCCAAATCATAAAACAAAAAATAATATACCTTTAAAATTAAAACATTTCAGTATTATTTTAATTATTCTATTAACAAAACATAACCCTTGAAAATAAAAAAAAATCTATAAAAAATAAATTCATTTATTTTGAAATTTTCAATCAAAACCAAATTTCCAATCACTGTCCCAATTTTTATTATTATAAAACCATTCACCTGTAGAATATTTTCAAAAATATGTTAATAACATTATAAACAAATACCATAATATTTTCCAAAAATACACACACCTCATAAAACATTTTTTTTAAATTAAGACATTTTATTAAAAAATCTCTTTTTATCTAAAAATAAAATTTTAAAAAATGCATAAACAAAACATAATGCAACCGTCGAACACATCTTAACTCAATATCATCAACTCATGAAAAAAAATTCTATTCGATTAAACTAAAATGAGTTATGAAATACATTATAACCAATTTTATATCACAATAAATTCAAAAAAATTGTGTCCAAATGGGTGTAGAGTCACACACAATTTTCGCCACATGGTTTGGCAGACCATGTTCTAATTGTGCATCAGCCTCTATAAAAATCTCAAAACCATGTGACTATGGGATCCACATAGTTTTCCAAACCATTTAATCAACATAATAATCATTTTTATCCATTAATTTCCACCCCAAATATTATAATAAACATAATAAATCCTACAAAGGGGTCAAAGATCTATAAAACATTCCAAAATGAATTATAACTCAAAATAAAAACCCAAAATACCCATATAAACTCATGTTTCATTATGAAAGTTGGGGATCATAAACTTATAAAATATATACCTATTAAATCCAACCGCATTTATAATCTCCTTTCTACCTTGGTACTACCAAATTACATAAGGAATCCTCAAGAACCTAGGATCCCTTTGAAGAACATAGGCACTGATACAATTATTTAAAAAATGGGTCATAGTCAATCCGACCCATCAACCGATCTATCTTATTACATGTTGTTAATAGAATAAATAATCGCCACAATATAGAAAATAGTTTTCAGGAATCATAGAAACACACTTGAGAATGGTTTCACCCGATAAAAGAAAATTAATGAGGGAATATCCACCAAAAAAACTAGCATGGTTCATTAGTACATCGAACATCTATTCTCCAAATCATAAGATCAAAATAAAAGATATTGTTAAGTAATAAGAAGAAGAAACAAAAGACATCACACTACCTTCCATCAATAATATAATGAAAAATCCAATCAACAACATTATAGTAATAGTCAAAATAGATAAAATAGTTGTCTAGTACGATTTACCAGATACACACATGAACTAAAACAAGAACCCAAAAACAAAAAAACTGAAAAAAAAAACTCTATGAATGGTCTGTGAACACTTGAAACATCCCAATACTATAGAAAGAGTAATTTGAACACACCTAAATAGACAAAAAACTGACAACAAGAAAGGAAGATAAAATATTTACTTACACCCCATGGTGTATGAAGGGTGTAAGAAAAACATTACTAGTAGGATTTTACAAAATATTTTTCAATTTAATGTTATAAAAAAATAATTTTAGCTAGTTGGAAACATAATAGAAAAAATAGGATTTCCATGAATCTTATCATACAGAAGATTCAATATCACAATTATGAATTTTCTATAGATGGTTACCCAACTTTTTCTTTAAATAAAAATAGTTAATAAAATAAAATTTCACATAAAATCCTACACACCATGCAGGTTATCCCCTTTTTTTATTTACAACAATGATTTCAAACTGTTTCCAAAATCATTTTGAAAATCCACTCACACTACAAAAAATTAAGGTTAATAAAAAGGCATTATATCACTACTAAACAAAAAAAAATACAAAGATAAATTTCCAAACATGTCAGTCAAGAAAGGATATAAGAAAAAAAAAGGGTTCCCTTATATCATTCAAACAATTCATGAATTGGTTTCATGGGCTCTACCATAGGTCCTAACATGAGACACTATTATATTCTCAAAATTATGTACCTACCTATTAACCTTTGATTTATCATAATACAAGACACTAGGCTAGTCCATGCATAAACTCATCAACGGAACCCCCCTTTGGTCCGGTCATAAATACTATGGGATAAACATTATTAGTGTTAAACTACAATGTTTAACATAAATATGGAAATTTCACATAGCTACCCATGTTCACATGACAAACAAAATGCAGAGGTGAGAAACAATCATCAATGAAATATAGAAGAATAATATAAAATATAAAATAATCCACCCTTTCCTTCAACTCCATCACAATAAACATCACTTTTATAACCATCACTTGGTCACAATATACATCAAGTACCATGCATAAAGAGAAAAAACCAAAGGGGAATAAATAGGTTCTAACACCCACACAAATTTATAAAACCATTTGATGATTCCATGTGATCCATAGACAAACTAATTTGTTACTCCATGTACATTTTTATAACCTCTAAAATTTAATTTAAAATCGTCATTTAAAATCATTCTATGAAACCCACATTTAGATTCTTATTAAAACATTTACCCTTTCAATCAATACAATTTATGAACCAATTCATTTCCATATTTTTCCATTATAATTTCATAAAATAAAGCTCTTACCCATTCCATTGAAAAAATTGGGTCTAATTCCATTAAATGACACTTTACATTCAAAAAACACTTTTATGCATTTTATCAAACACATGGCATTAATTTTTATAGTAAATGATAGAAAACCATTTTGAATACCTTACTTACAAGTTTAAAATTATTTTAAAAAACATTTCAAACCAACTTTAACTATCACATTTGGAATTAATTTTTAACAAAAAAAGAATTATCAAGCATATAATGATATGTATTTTGAATAAATTTCACAAAGACACCTACCTAAGGAAATTGTTAATTATTTCAAAGAAATTTGAAACATGCTTCCTTTAGTAAAGGACACACTAACATGTAAGAGAACAGTCTCTAAAACCCTTAAACTAAAAAATAAACCAATTTATATAACTATGAGTCCCTAATTTTTTCCTAACAGACCTCTAGAGTTTTTTCGAGGAATCAAAACTGAGGGGAAAAGAGATAAAGGGTGGAGAAGAATGGGAAGGATAAATTAAAAATAACTTAGAGATTTACCAGAAGAAACTCTCTTTAAATTAAGAATTAGAGGATCAAAAATTAAAAGAGTAATGGGAAGATATTCCCTTATGTATCCCCTAGTTCATTCCATTATAAATTATGGAGGAGATGGGGATGAAACCCCTTTAAACTCGAAAAAGGGAAAAAAACAAGCAAAACTAGAAATTAAAAACTAGGTATAATTGTTCATGGCGTGACACATCATTTCCTTCCATGAACCTCCTTGATATATCTTGTCATACTATGAATCCATGGTTCATTCTATAAATCTCATTTTCAAATGGATTCCCCCTCTATATTTAAATTTTCACAATGTGATACATGTTTCACATAGTTAACCACATATATTTTTCTTGGTGGTAGTTCCATTAGGTCCAATAAAACCTAAAAAGAAAAAAAATGACCGAAGAACTCCAACAAAACACAAAAATAAAATAAAATATTTCAATATAAATACATATGCATGATAATATTACTATTTGAATAAAAATTAAAAAAGTAAAAATAACTTAATGAAATTAAATAAATAGGTTTTTTGTGATCTTTAATCAATTCCTTATGAATTATGGAATGAACTGTTGTTAAATTTGGATTTAAAATTGTAACTTTGGAAGAATTTGTTACTAAATTTGTTTTATTTTATTCTCATTGAAATATTTTAATTATGTTACCTTAGTTGGATATTTTTTAAATTTTGATATGGGATGTGTTATATAGAGACAATGTGGATTTCATGGCATAGTTAGAAATATGAGAAGTGGTTTTTTATATAGAACATTGGTATAGTGTATTATAAGAAATAATAGTTAATTTTTTATCTATAAAATATGGATTTTCTTTTTGGTGGTAAACTGAAGTGTTTTGTTATTATTATGGTGTATGATAGTGTCAGGTGTGTTGGGTTTGGTGTAGTTGATACTTGTGTGGTGTGAATTGTTTAGTAATTTCCCAATATTAATGTATTATGTTAATAAATGATAAAAATTAATAAATAGTATTATTCAAATATAATATCAATGGGTTTTAAATGAATTTATAATTCTTTGGAGGAATGTGTAATTAGTATATTTAACATTGGTGACGGTTGGTATGGTTTTTCATAAAATATAGAATCAAGTGGATTTTTTAATGTATAATTTTGGAGGAATTTTAAATTAGAAAATAATTAATTGATTTGTTTAAAAATTTATTTTGATTGTTTTTTATGAGAATTTGGGGAGGTTTTGGTGTATATTGTTGGTAGAAATGGTAGCATGGGGTGGTGATGTTGTAGTGGTTGGGATGGTGTGGAAGTACTATTTTGGTATGAATTAGATAAAATTATCTTGTGTGTGGTTTTACTATTCTTTTAATATCTTCTTATTTATTTATACGCCACCGCTCATGTTATATAACCTTTAAAAACTCCACAATATACTGGGTTATGAGTGCTTTCTTCAACATCGATATAGGGATTGGAACGAATGGTTTAACAATTCCTCACCCCCATCTATTCCTATATTTAATATGGTTGCGATGGATATAGATTGATAGTGTTATTGATGTGATGATGTTAGTTTGTTGATATGGTATACAAAGTAGGGTTTACTAATGTTATGAATATGGCATAAGGTTTATGTCTTTTATGATCATTATATATTACTATTAAAAAAGAGTGATGTGTGGTTGAGATGTGGAAATGTTGTAGTGATTATGTACTAGTGTTAATGGGTACGTTGGACCATATGTGGGTTGGGGTATGTAGGTATTTTATTTGAACTACACCAAATTTGACTTTTTATATGTTATGGAAATATGGATAGGATGATATATAAGGTATGGCAATTCCTGAAAAATTTTAGTGGGATGTGATAGTGAAACACTATGGGGGATGTGATGTGGGGTATACATTTTATATGTTATTTCCTTATTATATTAATATTATTGGATTCTTTATTGGGTGATAGATACTTGTGAGGATTAGTTATATCTTCCTTTGTAGATACTTTTTGGACTTTTGGTTTAGATGGGGATATAAACTATATTTATATTTTGCAAATTCGACTCATTGGAATCTGTGACCGGAAGGTTGAGTGGGGTAGTGTGCAAACAATGGTATTAGATTTTCTCTAGTAGCTGCAGGTCAATTAGAAATTTTTAACTTCTAATAAAGCTATTAAGGTTAGTAAGTTCAATGAGTATGGGTTTACTTGTTTGTTATACAAGCAGAGGCATCCATGATAGGTTGACCATGATTTCTGAGATAGGTGGATTAACTTGGTAACCATAGGGAACATACTCCATATGTGTATAGGACATTAAATAAAAACAAAAGTGATCCTTAAGTGATTCATTGAAATCAAGGAGAGTGGAAGATCTTATAAAATATCAATACATAGTAATATTGTTTATTCAATCCTTTTACTTGTAAATCAAATTATAATGAAATATTATGCAATTGTGTTTATATCATCTATATAGGATGTATATTATGAATCATTCAAATCCTTTATGTACTTTTATATTTCATGTTAGAAATGTATGTGAAGGAAAACTTTGTGTGGTGAGTAGGGTGAGAGGAGTTCCTATTTTCTATACATTGAGTCAAGGGAGTCCTTCTAGATGATCAGGTTCCACTGTACATTTTCTAGATGTCTTATTCTGGTAGGGTTCTTCCATTTGTTAAATAGGGAAGCTTCTATTTGTTTTATCATATGTAGAGCTGAAGGGGGTTCCCAACAAAGTGGTTTCCAAGAAAATTATTATTATTTTGTGTCAATAATAACAATCTTAACAAAATGTAATTTTATTATTTTAGTGGGAGATAATTTTTAGAATAACTAATGGTGTAGGATGATGGTAGTTTTGGTTCAATCAGTTTAAGGGAATAGATTTTTGTTTTTTTCAAGATGCAGATGGAAGATCGTATGATTGAAAAAGGACATGTATATTCCACTAACTAGTGTTCATCTATAGATGATATAGAAGGTAGAATGGGAGAATATAGATAGAAATAAACTATTACTATTTTTGGTATCATTGTCATGGAATGTTTTTATAAACATCTAATAAAAGGAAAAAAGTATCTTATGTGATGAAGGTGTTGGTATATATGAATTAAAAGCCTGAAATGTTGAAAAAAATATTCATGATATTATGGTTGTTCAGCTTATAGTGTTTGGAAAGAAAGAAAGTGTAATATAATATGAATTACATAAACATGATCTATGAATAGCTCTAATTAGTGAAGGTAACATTCATGGATGTTGTATGGGAACTACTTGTACTTTCATCTCTTTTAGAAATTTGGGATGTGAAGGTAATAGTTGTTAATAATTATAGAAGAAAAATGGATTTGGTGTTTGAGGATATATGGAGCACGATCATGAATGAGGATCCTAGGAAGGGATAAGTGAATATATTATCTATAAGTGAATATAATACTTAAAATGAGTATTATAACCTCAATAGAATATCTTTCATAAGAAAAAATAAAAAGATAACTCATAAGAGAAAATATTAGGAAAATCAGTTGGTTCTTGTCCTAGCTGAGGGATATCTGGAGATAAAGGATGCATCATTAAGGATTTAAAAAGATAAAAGAAGATATATATAAGATCATAAACTTCCATTATATTTAATTCTATTATTTCTATATAATGAGGCAGTGAATTGTTGCTCTGTGTGAAAATTTCATTAGAGTCATGGGCTGTTAACTAAGGTGTATCATTTCATTTAAAGGGTGAGTATAGATACATAGAGAATTACATATTTATAATGTTCAAGAAATTAAATTTGGTGTGTGATTATGCTATAAAGATATTTGGGAAAGGATATATCAATATCCTGATGGATAATATGGGTGTCTAAAATTTGAAATAAGTTAGACATATCATGGGTCTAGAAGAGAACATAATCTGCATAAGTCAAATTGATGAATTGGGCTTTGGTACTAGCTTTGTGAATGAAGCCTATAAAGTTAATCATATATAAATGGTATTTTTAAGAAGATTTAATATTGATATGATGTATTAAATATAATTACATATTTAATTTCAGTGGATAGAAGTATATCATCAAAAGATATAAGCATTTAGCAGTGTAAGGTCGATTATCTCCGTAAGAAGATGATGAATGTTGTAACAAATAAAGGTATACTGAATCTTGATCCCATGGACATCAGAATATAAAAAAGTTTTTTATGAGTAAATAGGTAAGGGTTTCCTTAAATATATACAGACTAAATCCTAGATCTAAAAATATTTCACTGGTTCACATAGACATTTTGGGACCTACCCATGTTTATTCCTTCAGTGGTTCCATTACTTTGTATCTTTTATTGATGATTTGAAAAGGAATGTTTTGTGTAAATTTCTAAATTAAAATTTTTATATTATTTATTATTTAATTCATTAGAAATACATTGTAGAAATATAATTTTTTCCAAAAAAAATATCTACATTTTTACAAAAGTGGTGTGAAAAAAGGATACATCTTCTGGAATGTTTTTAAGAAGAAAGGATTTGGGAATTGGAATATGGTTCCCATAACTCAATGGAAAAATGTTTTGGATTAAAGGATGAATATTAATTTGAAAGATAAGTCTTAAAATTATTTAGTTTCACTTTATAATATACAAGGTTATTTGGGTAGAGACTCTCAACAGAGTGGTATGCATTGTTAATATGATTTTGGAATCAATATTTGGGAAAGAAATTTTGGAAGACCCATGGTGTGATAAACGTACAAATGTTTTCCACCTAAAACTATTTGGAATATCTTAACATTTTCATTTTAATTACATGGATATGGAAAATATTTATTCAAATTCTAATGTATGTTTTCACATTCGATATAGTGATGAGAAAATCATTTTTACTCTATAGGATGATGACATATATAAATTCATCAGAATCCGTGATTTTCAATTCAATGATGGGGTTATATAAATTGATAAAAACTAGTTTGATAAATAATTTAAAAAAATAATGAACTATATAATTCTAGGTTAATTTGAGTAATAATTTTGTAAGGCTCTAAATTATGGAGGAACCGTATGTGTACACCAAAAGTCTAGAGATCTGTCCAATGTAAGATGATACAGAAATTTCATGAATGGCTGAAGATTGAGTGCGAGTGATGCTTTTTTGGTCCATAGATGTTAGAATATTTTTGAGTGTTTTAGATTAATAAAATTATTTGAGGATATCAATTAGATTCATGTGACTGGTTCAATGTATATTTTTTGACATGAATGTGTTTATTTTAAAACATACAAGAGAACCTGAATTCCTAGGAGAAAGGGCATCAATAAATGAATCTAAAATGGAATTAAATAATGAATTATTATATTTCATAATTTAATTATAATAGAATATTGGAATTTATTGATGTACGAGAATGTAAATAAGAATTATTAAGGTAATGGGTTTACCATTTTAAGTAATAAGATGATGTCAATAAATGATTTAATGTGTGGATCATGGAAAAGGGATTTTAAAATAAAAAAGGTGTTTATTTATAAGAAATATTCTCATAATTAGTTAATATAAAACTATTTTTATGGTTTTTATTATTGTAGCATCATAACATATATACTTAGAATAGAAGGATATAATGATGGATCTCCATCATGGTTTGTAGAATTAAGAAACATACACAAAGGAACAATTATTTTTCATATAATATGGGAACATGAATTTTGTTTTTAAATTGAAGAAAATTATTTATATTCTAAACCACATATAGGTATAATGGGAAAAAAATTGATGAATTTATGTTATAAGAATGATTTGGAGGGTGAAACATGGATAATTATTATTACCTAAAGTAGTAAAATTATTACAGATTAATCATAATACACATAAATCTTGATGAAATGTTTTTGGAATCTCCAAAGGTTTCGTGAAATGTGGAACTAAAGTATAATTTGCTAAAAATATTCAAGATAATATATATCTCAAACTGGCCAGTAATATATTATATATGATGACTAAGATGGATATAAAATCTATAAAAAACTTTATATCTCAGAGGGATTATAGAATCCCATATTTCCATAAAAATATATTACATATTTTTAGATGAATATTCATTACATAACATAATGATCCATTCCACAATTGAATAAGTCTAGTTTCACTTGAAGCGTTGAAAAATAAAAAATGGTTCATAATAGATCTATATCATCTCTCGCATGTTTCTTAATAAATATCACCATTCATAGACAAATTGTACTTAAAATATATTCATGTCCTCAGGAAAAGAAAACATAATAAAGGGTGAGCTCATGTGATCATTAATGGAAAAAAGGGAGATATCAATGAATACATAGCCATAAAATCAGCATAGTTGTATGAGAACGTGATATTAACATTTGAAATCCATACCCTACATATCATAGATCCTAATATTGAATCATTTAATAAATATTGGTAGTTTTCAAGACATTAATTGGAATCAAATAACATAATCCATGAGAGAATAACATTGAAATAAGAGATGGAATTTTTTCATTCACATTATATTATAGCTTTATGAAAATTTATAAATAAAAACACATTCACTAATTAAGTTAATGACATGAAGGTAGGCCCTCTCATAAACTTATGTACATGAAATTAGGTCTGTGCATAATCTTATAAAAATGAAAGAGTGGTCCCTGAATAAACTAATTGACATGTAATCTCTGTCCATGAATAATAATTTGGACATGAAATCAACATCCATGAATAAAATTGTAGACATAAAACCACGACATGTGCATAAAATTATCAACATGAAATCTAGTTCCATGCAAAAACTTATGGAAATGCAATCCAATTCTATGCATAAACTTATGGACGTGAAATTATAATCCACTCATAAAATTGTGAACATGAAATCTGATTCAAACATAACATATTTTCCTCATGAGTAATCCATATTTATCAAATTTATTAGAGTAGTATATAATTCATGTCCCACACATCATATAATCATAATTCATTCATATAAATTCTACAGGATAATAAATCCTAACATTAAAACACAACCCAAGAAAAATAAATGGGGTATATAAAAATCTCATCATCATAATCATAATCCAAAAAAACAATAAATATGTATGATTGGAAAATATCCCAATTAAGGAATAAAAAAAATCAAAGGATGCTCTCATAGATGATAAATTCCTTTAAAGGACCACTATAAATTATTTTAAAAAAAATATCATTTTTACATTGAAATAAAATAATTAAATCATAAAAAATTTCAAAATTTTAAGAAATTTTTTTTTGAAAATAACCATGGAAAATTTTTAATTCTTCATTAAAATCATTATTTTTCATTATGATGGGAAATTCAATTCATGTTGTAAATGTTAAAATAAAATATCCCTTTCACTATTTTGTAGAAAACTTCCAAAACCACCTCATTTAGAAAATGAAAAGAGGATTCCTTTTAAGTAATTTTCTAAAAATTAAAACATGAAAAAAATAACATTAAATAATCATATAATAATATTAAAAACATTCTTTAAAATAATTTCTAGAAAACATGGATATAGAAAAAAAAATAGATTGAAGAGGGAAATAAAGTTGATTTTATTTGAAACATATTTTCAGTATCTTGAGTACATAATGTGAGGGAAATAAAAGGAAACATGTATTTTAAATAAATAACTATAGGATAAGAAAATTTGGGAGTTTCTTGAGATTTATATCATCATAATTCATCATTGGGAACTGAATCTAAATAATCCTGATAAATAATGAGATTATAACACAAAACACATACCACATTGGTATCATTTGAATTTTAATCCCTTCAAATAAATAGAAATATATGGATATTTAAATCCAAATTATATTCATAATAAGAATCCTAAAATATATCTATATGTAGTATATACACCACATAAAAAAACAAGTGGTGAATATGGCATATGTATAACAGAAATAAAAGTGAGACAAAAATGCTTAACCAAGGGTCCAACTTCCATCATATGCCTTTGAAACTATTATATATTAAATATATAGTTATTATAAATATATTAAAGAAACATAATAAAACATATAATACAATATATTATTTAATTATTACATTCTATTACAAATTCATTAATAAATATTTAATAAAATCAATGTTTTGGGTGATATCTACTTTATTTTTTAAATATGTTTGGGTTTGGTAGTTTTTGTACTTATACCCTAATCATGGTACAATTATATAAATAATATTAATAACAATATAAATATAACATATATCTATTATATATGTATTAAATTAATTTATAAAATATATATTGATAAAATAATTACACTATTTATGGAGACTTTAGGTTGTACATAAGCATGAACGTTGTTTTCACTTTTTCATAGATGGAATGAAAGAAATGTAAATAATAATTCTACATAAATAATAACTAATATACCATATAAATGATTAAAATTGTTTAAATTTATCATTATTACCATACTATAATAAATAAATGAAAAACAAATCACTTCCATTCATATAGGTGGTAGTCCACATTTACGGATGAGCAACATTATTGTTTTCTAAAGGATTGGAAGGTAAGAAAGTAAATATTATATTATCAATAAAGAATAATAATTACATCATATTTATAAAATATAAACTTTAAACTCATCATAATAACCACCCTTTATAGATGGTGAGTGATAATGAATTCTATCAGTATGTAGAGACGGCAAGTCGTACGTACACACGAGTGATACATTCCCGTCTCATTTCATGGAAAGAGGGTGAATAAAGTTTACTTCATAATAATAATAAACATGAAGTATATTTTTTATATTTATGTTATTTTTTATGCATAAAGTAATATATTTATTTGAGGTAAAACAAGAATTAAAAATAAAGTGATCAGTTAAGATGTTTTCCTCTTTTTTAAAACAAATCAGTTAAATATCCTCTTAAAGACCCTAGGGTTAGAATTTTTATAATAACATCACTTACATAATGTGTATAGAGAAGTTTTTAATATAATATTTTAGCTTTTTTATAGATTGAAGATGAGAGGTGGTTTGTATAATATAAATGGTGGGTACCCTTTTATAATTGATTGGAGGGGCACTCTTTAGATTTCTTAAATAATTAAAATAATATCATTATCTAGTTAAAAAGATTCCAAATGGATAGGGATTTGAATATAAGTTATGATGGGGGTTGAAATGACAAAAAAATCCATCTTACATTTTTATGTGTTTTTTTAAACATCGTCTTTTGGTTTAACCCCTTAGTTAACATATTCTAACCTTAACGATAGTAACATATTTTTCAATTTTAAAGGATTATAATTATAATTACAAAGAAAAAATTGGATCATAAATGGAAATGAGATGCTATTTATGAAAAAATATTTGTCAACTTGTCTTATTTTATTCTTTTTTATTATTTTTAATTTATTTAATAAAATATTGTTTTCATTTAATATTGATAATGACATTTTTTAGACTAGTCATTTAATTTGACTTTAAATACACCAATAAAAACTGTAATTAGAATATAATACATTAAAATATCCCTAATATGTAATATTTATTTAAAAAAATTAGAATACTATAACTCACTCAAATTATATTACTTTTAGTATTTTTTAAATAAATTGTTTTTCTATTAATTTAATAAATAATATATTGGAATTTCACAATAAATTAAGGTAATTATTTAGTAATTAAAAATTATAAATAAATTTCCATCATGAGGATAATTTAATTAACAAAAAAATTAATAATAATATTTATTCAGAACTATTTATTCTCTATGTGAACAAATTAGAGATATTTAAAACTAAGAGAGTGACATGTTGTAAATTTATTTAAATCAAATATTATATAAATCATTTTAATGGAAAATTAACCATTAAGCAAATAAATCTACATAATAAATTGATAAAACTCAAATTTAAATCATCCAATAATAATTAAGTTGTAAAATTATTGCCTTATGACTTATTTTTAACCCAGATTAACTCGATTTACCCTTTAATGAGGTGATACATTTTATCACAGTTGTTATTCATAAGGCCTAAAAATAAAAAGTTATTTTTACCAAATTTATAAACATTGATTTGAAATTTGGAATCCATTTTTTAATATTAAATTTCTATAAGTATCATAAATTAGTTTATGATTAAAACACAAAACGCAATGAAAAACAATTTTTTTGAGAAATGAATTTTTATGTATTTAAATGTTTTTATGTTAAATTCAATAATAAATTTTATTACAAACACTATAAATAGATTAATATTAATCAAAATGAACTCGTTAAATTTTAAAAATAATCTAATATAGACATTTACATTCTAAATAAATTACAATAAAATACAGTATTCAATCAAAAAATTAGTATTTTTTCTATTCATTGACAAAAAAATCTTTTTTGGAAAAATATCAAAATTTCACTATCAGATAATTTTTCTTATCCATATTTCAAATATGATATCATTTTTATGAAATAAAATTTCTATAAGTTCCCTAAATTTATTATAATATTAGCCTCATAAGTATTATTACCCATTTTGGAAGAAAACGTATTTTTTTAATAATAAAATGACTTTACTAAAAAATGAGTGATTATTTACTATGATTTTATAAATACATTTATACTGGTTGAGGGAATTATATATTAATATATATACTTAGTATGTCCTCTTCTCTTGTGGCCGAAATTCTTGGTGGTGTTGTGGTGGTTGAGAAATCCAAGTAGTGAGTTTGTAATAAGTTAGGGCTTGAATGTGACTCTATGACTATTGTTCTTGCTATTTGAACAGGTCTGTTGAATCTTCCATGGAAACTCACTATTCATTGGACTCGATGATTATATCTTCTCTTCTCAAAGTATCATTTTATCACTCACCGTTACAAATAAGAAAACACATTGGTGGATGTCCTTGCTATCAATGGTGTGAATGGTATTGATTATCTTTGGGATGATCAAGTTCAGAGGGAACTCCCTCCCATTTTATGGAGGGATCAACGTAAATATTCTACTTTAAGAAAAATATTAGTTTAATTTTTTCTAATAAATAGGTATTTCTTTTCTGGGAAAGATTTAAATCTTCCATTACAAAAAAGAACTTTTTATAATGGTTTCATAATAATATTTCATGGTTCATTTACGCTCAGTGATGTGTGGAACTCATGTTATTGAAAAAATTATAAAAGTATTTCGTTAAATCATGTGGTGTTATAGGTACCAAATTTATAAGGACTTTGAATTATTTTTAATGAATAAATAAAATATATTCTCAATCCCTCTTATCAGACACTTCATACTAACCCAGGAATATACACCAGCAATGGAAGAAGGGAGTCTGTATATGGAGAATGTTTCATATGAATCAAAAGTTATAAGTTTTATGTAAGAAATGATTTTTCATCTTCTATATATTATCTTTTAACTAGTATTTATAGGTCATTTCAAGTCACATAAAAGAAAATAATACTGGGAGGCTATGAAATGAATCATATGAAACTTAAAATTAATGATAGATATAACCTTGTTATTTGGTAAGGATGACCCTCTGTACAGATATGATGATACTAACTTCAATGGAAATTTAGAATCACCAAATATCACAATAATATTTATTTTCCAATATAAAAAATTTGCTAATTTTTAATATATAGATATAATTGATTTCTACTCTAAGAACTATAGAATAAGAGTATGTATTAGAAACAGAAGGCAGGAAAAAAAGTTTTGTCGATGCATTTTCAAAATATACTCAATAACATTTTGTAAGGGTGATTTTTATTATAAGAAAAATAATTTGTGATCCACTTAGATTGAAATCAAGTTTTCCATGAAATGATAAAGCATATATACCTGAGGTATAACATTATATGAAACATGATTGAGAAAAAGAAGGTGGATCTATATAAGATATGAGGAAACTAAAATTTGAAAAGTATGTTCACCAAGGCTACAGTTCAAGAAATTATGATACAACCTAACACATAACTAGGAAATGGGTGAATATAACTATAATTGAGGAACACTACTTCAAAACTATAGAATCATTCTTATACAGTGATATACTTTTATTATAATTGGATAAAATCGCTGATAATGGATAATTTTTTTAGTGATAAAAAACTTCTCATAAAAGGACACTTTTATTAGTGTTTTTTAGCATTGAAAATGTGTGGAATTTATCAAAATGTTTTTTAGCATTGTTAAGGTTGTCCTTTACTATAATTGATAAAGTCCATGCTTTATGAGTTCTTTTCTTAGTTCTAATAAATGGTGAATTTTATCCTCTCTTTTCTTATCACTGATAAAAAAATATTATTCAAAACGTATTTTGGAATATATTCCTATTTATATATATATATATATATAATATTTTCTTGAATGTGATTTATATAATATTAAATGGGTATTTACACTTAATACATAATATATTTAGGGAAATAAATAAAATTAAAATAACTAAAAACATTAATTAATATTTTTCTAATTAGTGTTGAGTAATAGTTAATTTTCAATAATTTCATCATATTAAAAATTAATAAATTAGATAATATATTCTAAAAATGTGGAAAAATGACTCGAACCTCAAGGGGTATTAAATTTTTTCCTAGTGTTTTTAGGATCCACATGATTTAAAATCAAAGCGTGTTAAGATATATACAATGTTTTCATGAGGTTGAAGCGTGTGACAATTTTTTCTCCATTAAAAAGTTAAGCATGTCCTCCAAAACAATGTTTTTGGTTGGGATACACTAAATATTCAATAGAATTTTATATTCATTGAAGTATATCCTTTGTCTATTCATTGTGGGGACTGAATTTATTCTTTGAACATACATTCATATGGATATTAAAGTAGTCAAATTTTATCATTTTTCATATGGTTTTTTTATTTATAATTAAATATACAAGTATTTGTATATGTTTACATATAAAAATTTAATTTTATAAATCAATATCTTTGAATATTCACATATAAAAGATATATTAAAATTTATAAACCATAAGTCATTAAAAAAATAATTATTGGTTTTAATTAAAAATAATTATTATTAATTTTATTGGCCATATAAAATGTATGAATACGTATATATCTATAAAATCATATAGTCAATTTTTACATATACATTTTCTAATGAATATTTATAAACATATATATATATATAATTGATTATATTCTATATATGTAAATATATATTACCATATAAAATATTTAAATAAATATTATATATATATATATATACATACGTATTTATATATATAAGAACACATAGACACACATAAATACACACACGGAAATATATTTTAAAAATATAATTAAAGATATTATATAAATATATATAAATATATGAATGAATATATGGTTGAAAATATGTATATAATTATATATAAATAAATACATATTTCATAAAATATATTTTAAAAAATAGAGATGTGTTAAGGGTATTCACTTGTCACATGGAGGTCTTAGGTTCGAATCCAGGCATATGTGGATGAATAGAGAGGGGGAGGTGCCAATAAAGGGAATCACGCATGAGTAGGATAAAGGGATGGGGTGAAAGCATGGATGAGGGGTGAGATCTGAAAGAGGGTCCATGAAAAATGTATTTATATAATTTTGGAAAAACATTTTTCTTCTTTTACCAGTAGTTTTAGAGCATTTATAAACACACATTTTATTAGCGCAACAAATGTGATAACGGAGTCTCCCATTATCATCACTCAAAAAGAAATGATAAAGGGTGTATTTATTAGATACTTCACTATACGTAGTATAAGGGACCATCATTAACATATATTGACACACTAATGCTTTTATAGCACTGAAAAATCTTATTTTGAGTTAAAATAAAGATAATTTTTATGGTATGGTTTACTGTTGAAAAGGAAAGATGATTATCCAAAGTGAAAGATATTTTATAGAGTTTCACTAAAATAATCTTCAGGTCGGAGAATTTTTAGAGGTTATACCTATTTCATTTCACTAGATTTATCCCACTTGATTCACCTCTCCAGAAGAAGGAAACTTGAAGGTGGAGTTATTTGGTATGTAGACAACTACAAAGGAAATTCTTGAGTAGTAGCATATCAATCGAAATTTTATTTCTTTTAATGAAGTTGTAATGGTCCAAAAGATTAATGGGAAAGGGTCACTATTTTATTATTTTAATATCCTAACACTAACCATACTCCTCTAATTATCTGAGGTGCCACTAACCTTAAGTGACATCCCTAAGACACCAAAGGATAATAACAAATTCTATGATATTACTTAAATCTCGGGGGATATTTTTCCTTTAAAAAACCCTAACTTATGAATAAAAAAAATATCAAAAATAAAATATATGATGCAAGAATAAAAAATAATAAGACTCAATAAAATACCAAGAAACCAAAAATATCAGAGTAGCTACAAAAGGGTAGAATAAGGATATGAAATAAAACTAAAATACATACCAATGTAGCAACACTAATGTAAAGTCACTCAAACCACTACAAAAGATAAATCCAATATCCTATCACTATCCTGATATTGTTTCATTATGATTCACCTTCAGAAAAATAAAACGCATTTCCTATATCTATGTCATGAAGAACAACAACTACATACAAACCAAAGTTTATAGGTGGAGGGTTGGTAACCATACCCAATAGGAAATCCCAAAGAGACATTCTAACTCATGTCACTAAAATAATGGCATGTTATCTCAAAGTTAAAAATATAATTTAACGAAAAAGAGAGTAACATAAAAACAAGTTTACCAATTAAAAAAAATTTCTCTACTTTTAATTATTCTTCATTACTCTTAAAAACTATTTGAGTTTTCTAAATTTCCAATTGCTCTAATTGGACCACTTTCGATTTGATCTTACTTTGAGACGATATTAACATATATTGAGGTAATTATTCCTTGGTTATATTTTCATTAATCTAAAATTAAATCCATTAGTAGAATTTGAAAATTTTGTATAGGGAACATATATAGTATGACAGATAATAGTTTCCTAGTGGTTTCTTTATAAGATTCTAGTGATTGAGTACTAAGAAACATCCTTTGACAATGTGGTAAAATGATCATTTATTAAGGTATGTGTTACAAAATTATCCTTATTCAAAAAACTTAAATAATTTTTTTTCATTTTTTTAGATTTATTTAGTTGTATTATATAGATTTATTAGTTATATTAATTAAATGAATCATAGGAGGTAATATATTTATTTCGGTATATGTGGTGTGGTTGTAATGTTTTACATGGCAACTATTCTATATAAAACCTTAGTAGAGTTTAAGTGATGTATATTATATTGGAGTGTGATCTTAATAATGTGGTCGTGTTGTGAGTTAATATGATTATATTTCTAAGTTTTAATATTCCCATGATATGGATATTGTTATTTAATGAATGAAAGAATGGTTAAAATATGGTTAATTAGAAGAAATTTTATATAAATAATGAATTTATAAATTATTTAATTTAATCGGTTTATATTTTACTAAAAATTTGTTAAAAGATTAAGAGGTCAATAAATTTATAATATATTTTTAATAGACTATGTGGTAATTTTTAATTAAATATGAAAATAAAATAATGGCATGATAAATAGTTATACAGATTTTATAGTTGTTGAATTGACTTTTTGGGTGTCTAGAGGAGGAATAAGTGGTTGTACATCAATGAATTGTTTTTGATGGGATGGTTTTGGAGTTGTATTGATATGATGTAGATTTAGGATGGCCTTTTCGGTTTTATATATTATCTTATGGTTTTTTGTTTCTTGTGAGACACCATGAAATTTGGATGATGTAATTGAAACTCATTTATAGTTTAGGATATCATGTGATCCAATAACATTCATAATGTGTTGGTAAAGGATTCATAATTACACTCCCTCTCCCACTCCTTCTTCAAGCTATAGCAGTAGTTGTGGTTGTGGTATGTGGATTATTGGGATATGGTATGATGTTTTGGGTTGTGGATGTCATATGTGGTGGTGGTATGTGGTTATAGTGTTTTGTTATAGTATGTGGTTCAATTATGAAGTTATGGTATGTTGTTGTGGTATGAGGTTGTGGTATGTGTATATGGTGAGGGATGAGAGAACTAAGAAATATGTCATTGGAATGTGATTTTTATAAGTTCATCAAAGAAGTATGTGTTAGGTACCTCCATTGATGTATTTCTTAATTTATGAATATAATATAATATATTAAGTTTGAGTGAGATTATATAGCCAGATTGGAATATAGATGACCTAGGATGGGATCAGATGATAGTTTCTCACTTTATTCATTGTGGATTTAGTAGGTTTCTTCTAAATTATCATGATCAATATTGATGAGGAAAAAACTGGTGATATTTTTATACCCACCAAATTCTTTTATACTATTTTTAGTAATTTTCATCCTAGTATTGGATTATACTTTGGACCTTACTAGCCCGTGATTTAAAATATTGGTGGATGTTAAAGGATTCCCATATATTTAGGAGTTGTCTTGTATTCATAGCATTAAATCTTGATTTTTTTCATTTTATGATATTTAATTCATTTTATATATCATTCATGAGATGTGTAAGATTTATTTATCTATGGTGTTTGGGATAATAGTTGTATTTTCTATTAATTATTTATTAGGATAATTCCACCCATTTTTCATGATATATACCCCTAGTGCATGTTACTAACGTATTACTAATTAGATGTGGGATCTGGGGGGGACACACTTAGTTTTAAATCTGATCCTAGAGGGGTTCTAATGGAGATAAGACCGCACCTCTAGTTGGGTCAATGACATGCCGAAATAGTTGATCTTCACATGATCTAGTTGGTTATTTCATAATTTGGATCATTGTGGTAAGGCTATAGTGACCCATTGGGGGTCAATGTCTATTATACATATGGGTTTATACACATTACTAATAAATAGTTTTTGGATGAAGAAGGTAGGTTTAGGTATAGTGGTGTCTATGTTAGTATGAAATAACCTAACATTGGATGTTTTTATTTAGAATAAGTTAATATATCATATGACTGGCATGCACAGTGTATTATAGGATATGTTAATAATATAATGGAAATATCCTACCATGTCTTTAGACTCACACCTTAAATTTTTTCCCTTTTAAATGTGATGAATTAATGATTTTTGATTTAATAAAAGGGAAATGGATTGATAAATGGTGACAGTAACTTCTGCTGGAACAATTTATAGAAGGGAACTAGGTATCTAGAGTATAATGCCTCAATGATTCTAAATATTTTATTATTTTTATTATTTTACGCATATTTCTAGTCATTGGGTCTTGTAATAGTAATTGATATCGAATGTATTACTAATATACATGCATATGATTTGAAGTCTCCATATAATATTTACAGTGTGGGTAATTAGTTTGTGATATGCATAAAATTTCATTCAATTATATATTTAGTTTTAATATAATTTAAAAAAAATAGTCATTTATTTAGTCAAATTATAAGAAAAAATTATATATATATGTATATATATATAATATTATAATTTATTTATAGTATTAATATTCCAGTTATAGATTTTTTAATGGGATGGTGTTATAAATAGAGGTGAAGTAGGTAGTGAACGATAAATCAATTTTTATGATAATTTCATGGTTTCTATATCATCAAAATTGGTAGAAATAAATATTAACTCTGATATTAGATTTTTTATGATGGATTCATAATGCTAAATAGAGAACAAGTTGATGAATCAGTAATATAATTTATTATTTTACAAAATATTGGATAGTTGTATGGGGACGAAGAAAATTAAACCATTCCAAAAATGATAACACTATAACCTTATTTTTTTGAAACATAAAAATTCAATCTTAATAGATATGTATACTGCATCATGGTCTATATATCACGTCATTATTTCATGGGATGGAATATTTCTATAAAAGGTGTATATTTATAATTGGATATGGTCACACATCATCTTAAATGTATTTTAATTGGGAGTTATGGGTTCTTCAATATAGTTTTTAGTAATTACATTATATTTTTTTATATTATGCTAACATTTCTAACATGAATTTATTTCTAGATTTGTGTGGATATATGGTGGTGTAAATCAATTATATAGAGAGTTTCTAGTGATGGATGATTGAATGATTATGTTCTTATGTTATTTTTTTTATTCATTCATTCATAAATTCTTCTATAAAATTATTATTTTATTATTTTTCATCATTATCAATTGATTAAATGAATTATTATTTATTCATGAACTGGATTTCTTGAATTTTCTGTAAATAATAAATTTGTGACATCTACAACATGTTTGACCTAAACTACTCTGAGAGTAAGAGTAATAAGAAACCATAGGCATTTCTCTAGGTATTTCATAGGATCTAAACTTGAAACAAGGGTCTGGTGAATATCATGAGAAGACTATACTATCCAGTATCGACTAAAACAGAAAAATAAATAATTGAATCACCGAAATAAATATCATATCAAAGTGTAAAATATATAATTACTGAAAAATGAAAAAAAAAGTAACATACTTCTATTATATCAAAATGTAACTTGTGAAAGTTATATTGTAATACAGAAAATGTAATTTTACACAATTTTTGACCATAATAGTATTTTTAAATCTAGAAATAAATTTAATTGAGACCCAAACATTATTGTAACGAACCAATCCATGTTGACCTAAAATAACACTCGAGATTTCCCTCTAAAATGCTGGAAGAATGTTACTAGTCATCGTGGGATAGATAAATGAATATGTGTATCAATATTGGAAATAATGGAAATGACTTAACCCTAAACATGATAAAGATATGTCTCATTTACCAATGGATATTTATTTGAAAATAAACAAAAATATGAGTATCAATCATAAGTTCAAATAAAATTATGTGACATAACATAAAAACTCTAGTGGTCGAGATCACATGATAACCATGAGGAAATATTCTATCTCCATGTGACTATCGGTCACCACCATCCCAAACCACTTGAAGACAACATTGACTTGGAGGATCCTCCAAGCTACACGATTCCCTTACCTTTACCTATGTCCTATAAAACCAAGTCTACATACATCCAAAGTCATATCAAGGGTGTGAGTCAATGCCTAGTGATATACCACCATGATTCTATACCATTCCATTCACCATGAAATCATTTCATCAAGATTTTAAATAAAAATAGTTTCATAAATTAGTATACCTAGAAACACATTTTTATAAAACAATCATTTTCCTTTTCTCTTACAAATAAATATATATTTTAATCATTAAGAACATAAAAGTAAAAAATTTATTAAATAAAGGTCAACAAACAATAAATATAGGAATATTAAAACATGTTGGTATGTAAATCACAAGAATCCATGTAATGTATACTAATAATGTGAAATTGGGTCACATGAAAAATCCTACGATATGAGGACATCCAAGGAACTCTAGTAGGAATCTTTAATCCTAGTTCCATACCAAAAAATATATCACAAGGTCTTCCTTATGTCCCAAATACTACCATTAAATAAAATAGAATCCAAAACAAACATTTTAAAATTAATTTTCATTTCATTTTATTGAACATATAACGTTCATATAAACATCTTTCATCAAAAATCACTTTAAAAAATTTCCCACCACCACCAAAGTTTGATTAAGAATCATGGATTTCAATTTTCCTTAAACAACATGAAACTAATCATTATAATATTCCATAATCATAGGACTTCACTATAATATTTAATTTTTACATGGGTAAAATTTCATTTCATAGATATGCCAACCTCTCTAATAGATGAAATATTGATGTCCCTAAATATGGTGATGGGAAACAATGATATCTAATCCTCATAAACCTAGATGTAAAAATATTGTTGTAAACTACCCTTAAAACCCTTATAATCCAGCAATAATATCATATTTGGGTTCTAATATTTTTAGGGGAATATAGATCAAGAGAATATAAAGATAATATAGGAGAAATTGAGAGGATATTTTAACATAACTTGAAGTGATCCACACTACTCAATTGAGAATCACCAAGGAGTAAAGGGAGGAATAATCTTGAGCATCAATGAAAGGATATTTCAGGGTAAAAAGATATTAAGAGTCAATTATTGTTAAAAACGACCAAGGTAAACAAGTTAATTTTAATTTTTTAGAATTTTGGAATTGTTTTCACTATTAGGATTCGTCATTAGACAAACTGTATAATGGATATAGTTCCCTAAACTAAAATATAAATTATTACCTGGTAATAGATGAATGGTTAAAAATATCATTCTCAAACTATGAAAATAACCACTATGACCAACATATCCATATCTCATGGTTATTGTATGATTAAAACTAACTGTGCGCAGACCATGCACATGGCCTATTTCTCCAAAATATTTAAATTTTTGACCACTGACTCCATAAAGTATTTAAAACCACAAAAGAGATAAACTAAGATGAAATAGAATATTCATATACCCCATAGCTAATCAAAATATTCCCCACTATGGAAATTTATTCCTTTATAAATTTTTCATAGTTCTTAACCCGTAAATATATTTGGATACTTTTTCATCCTCAATGCTTCCCACTCCCACATCTGGTGGTTATCCCATCATCATTACCATAGTACATAGACCAAGGTAATAATTTTACCATGAATCACATTATCCAAAATATCAGTAATCGAAAAAGGATTCTCAACCACTGAGGTATCAGGATCTATATCAACATCATCCCATTCAATAATATGAGAAGGGTCCAGTTGATACTTCTTTGACTGGGAAACATGGAACACTACATGAATCAATTCAATATAAGACAATAATTCCAACTAATATTCCACTATTCCAAGTTCATAACTGATCTTAAAATAACTAATATTCCATAGATACATTTTACCATAGTTTCCCAACCGATGATGCCCCGACCAAGGAGAAACTCTATGAAAAACCCAGTCACCAAACACAAATTTCAATGGTAAATGATAGTGATTAGTATATGATTTTTGGTTACTATGATCTATTTATAACCTATTTTAGATCAATTTCACCTTCTCTATAATCTCTTAAATAATTCTCATTCCCATAAGGGACCTCTCACCAATATCTTCCCAACCAAAGGGAGATCCACTTGGATACCCAAACATTGCTTCAAAGGGTTCCATTTTAATCGAACCTATATGACTATTTTTTTCAGAGAACTTGACCAATGTTGGATTCTTTTTCAATGAACCAATAATATCATGTACACACTCATGAAGCATATCCTCAATATTTTGGATTGTTTACTTAGTCTGGACATCTCTACAAAGATTATACATCATGTTAAAATTATACTGAGAACAGACCAACTCTTATAATCCCATTTAGTTCTGATAAATGGTGAATTTTATCATCTCTTTTCTTATCACTGATAAAAAGATTATTCAAATTTATTTTAAAATATATTTCTATTGATATATATATATATATATAATATTTTTTCTTAAATATTGTTTATATAATATTTAATGGGTATTTACATTTAATACATAATATATTTAGAGAAACAAACAAAATTAAAATAACTAAAAAAATTATTGAATATTTTTCTAATTAGTGTTGATTAACAGTTGATTTTCAATAATTTCATCATATTAAAAATTAATAAATTAGATAATATATTCTAAAAATGTGGAAAAAGGACTCAAACCTAAAGGGGCATTAAATTTTGTTCCTTGTGTTTTTTAGGATCCACATGATTTAAAATAAAAGCTAGTGAAGAGATCTACAATGTTTTCATGAGGTTGAACCATGTGTCAATTTTTTCTCCATTAAAAAGGTAATCATGTCCTCAAAAACAATGTTTTTTATTGGGATACACAGAAAATTCAATAAATTTTATCTTCATTAAAGTGTATCCTTTGTCTATTCATTGTGGGGACTGAATTTATTCCTTGAACATACATTCATATGGATATTAAAGTACTCAAATTATATCATTTTTTATTTGGTTGTTTTATTTATAATTAAATATACATGTATTTGTATATATTTACATATAAAGATTTAATTTTATAAATAAATATCTATGAATTTTCACATATAAAAGATATTTTAAAATTTATAAACCATATGTAAATAAAAAATAATTATCAATTTTAATTAAAAATAATAATTATTAATTTTATTGGCCATATAAAATGTATGAATATGTATATACCTATAAAAACATATATTTAATTTTTACATATAAATTTTCTTATATATATTAATAAAAATATATATATATATATATAATTGTTTATATTCTAGATATGTAAATATATTTTACGATATAAAATATTTAAATAAATATTATATATATACACATACGTATTTATATATATAAGAACACATAAAAACACATAAATACACATAGAGATATATATTTTAAAAATATAATTAAAGATATTATATAAATATATATAAATATGTAAAAATATATGAATGAATATATGGTTGAAAATATGTATATAATTTTATATAAATAAATACATATTTCATAAAATATATTTTAAAAAATAGAGATGTGTTAAGGGTATTCACTTTTCACATGGAGGTCTTAGTTTCGAATCCAGGCATGTGAGGATGAACAGAGAGGGGGAGGTGCCAATAAAGGGAATCATGCATGAGCAGGATAAAGGGATGAGGTGATATCATTGATGAGGGGTGATATCTAATTGAGGGGGCATGAAATATGTACTTAAATAATTTTGAAAAAAACATTTTTCTTGTTTTACCAATAGTTTTAGAGCAATGATAAACACACATTTTATTAGCGCAACAAATGTGATCACAAAGTCTCCCTTTATCATCACTAAAAAAGAAATGATAAAGGGTGTCTTTATTTGATATTTCACTATAGATAGTATAAAGGACCATCATTAACATATATTAACAGACTAATGATTTTATAGCACTGAAAAATCTCATTTTGAGTTAAAATAAAGGTAATTTTTATAGTATGGTTTACTGCTGAAAAGGAAGGATGATTATCTAAAGTTCAAGATATTTTCTAGAGTTTCACTAAAAAAAATCAGGTTGGAGAATTTTTAGAGGTTATTCCTATTTCATTTCACTAGATTTAGCCCACTTGATTCACCTCTCTTGAAGAGGGAAACATGAAGGTGGAGTTGTTTGGTATGTAGACAACAAAAATGGAAATTCTTGAGTAGTAGCATATCAATCGAAATTTTATATCTTTTAATGATGTTTTAATGGTCCAAAATATTAATGGGAAAAGGTCACAATTTTAGTATTTTAATATCCTAACCCTAACAATGCTCCTCTAATTATCTGAGGTGCCACCAACCTTAAGTAACATTCCTAAGACACCAAATGATGATAACAAATTCCATGATATTACTTAAATCTTGGGGGATGTTTTTCCTTTCAAAAAACCCTAACTTATTAAAAAAACAAAAATATAAAAAATAAAATATATGATGGAAGAATAAAAAATAATAAAAATCAATAAAATACCAAGAAACCAAAAATATCAGAGTAGCTGCAAAATGGTAGAATAAGGATATGAAATAAAACTAAAATACATACCAATGAAGAAACACTGATGTAAAGTCACTCAAACCACTCCAAAAGATAAATCCAATATCCTATCATTATCCTGATAGTTTTTCATCATGATTCACCTTTAGAAAAATAAGACACATTTCCTATACCTATGTCATGAAGAACAACAACTACATACACACCAAAGTTTATAGGTGGAGGGTGGGTAACCATACCCAATAGTAAATCCCAAAGAGACATTATAACTCATGCCACTAAAATAATGGCAAGTTATCTCAAAGTTAAAAATATTATTTAATGAAAAAGAGAGTAACATAAAAAAAGTTTACCAATTTAAAAAAAATAAATTGAAAGAATAAAATTGGTATCCATTTATTTCACATGGAATTACCATTTCACATTTCATTCACACAGACACATGTATTCCATGATAGTTTGAAAATTCATGGGCAGTAACTCATCCATCAACCAGTCTGTTCATTTGTGATAATCCCCACATGCCATTCAATTTCCACTTCCAATGAAAATTAATAAATTCCACTCTATATATAACTTATTATCTCATTTAATTATTTTACATAAATCAATTCTTAAGAAAAATAATTTAATAAAACATCTTACTTGTTTTATATAAAAATAAAAATTTAAAACAAAAAAACAAACTGTTATTTCAAAAACTATTCAAATTATAATGTTTTCACCAAATAAAAACCAAAAGAGATTTCCTCAAATAAATCATCCAATTATTCTTTTTCCAGTCTAAGAAATTAATTTAATAAAAACATTTCATTCTAGTTCTAGAATAAGTGGATAAGAAAGATAATTCATACACGAATTATGATTGATTTCACCATTCGAAAATTAGAGAGAGTTTTCATACATATCTAAGAAAAATATCCCCATGCCAAGTAAAACTATTATAAAGATCACCCTGGATTCATCTATTTTGAAAACCCTCAATGTAGAGAAGGTGAGAAAAAGTTATAATACGTAATTTATAGTCGCAAATCGTATTAAAAATCCTCCAAAAAAGATTGAATATTATTTCAAAACTCCACCCCCAAGATTGGAACATGTATAGACATTAAAAAAATGGTTTTTACTGACACCATTGACTTGTAGTATCCAACAAGGTTACAGTTCCTTCTATCACAGAAAGTCCATGAACCCAATATGGTGAGCCACAACAATATACAAGAAAAATCCAATCCATTTGAATTAACAGAACCCTAGACCATAGTATGGTGAAATATCCTGTGTATTTGTTTTATAGATAGACCAACAACACACCATGCCAAAGAAAATCCAGTGACCATAGCCTCCCTTGGGTGATTTAGGGTGCCCATGTTTCCTAGGAATACCCTCATTAGACAATTCCCTCCACCATGTCTTGGCCCTACCCATGGTGCACTAAGAAATTCATATTCACTCCCTACCTTTGTGGGCACCCTTCCAATGAACCATGAACCCATATAAATTCATAAAAATGATTTAAATCTTACGAAAACATAAAAATTACCACAAATCAGAGATGTTACATTCTCCCCACCATTGGGATATTCATCCTCAAGAAAATGGATGTTGGTAATGTCTTTGAATAGTTTTTGATGTTGCTCATGTATATCATTCTCTCTCTCCCAAATATCTTACTAAATCCAACCATTCTATTAAAACCCTTAATTAATGTAAATATTTATCCTCTATAAGGTTTTTTCCAATCATTACATAATATTAATTGGTTAATGTATAAATTTTACATAGAGTTCATGAGAAATATAGAAATAAATAAATTTCATACATAGATATCACAATTTAATAAATGAATATTCATTACATAACATGATAATCCATGCACGTATAATATTGTTCAGGTGTCTATGGAATCTGGTATACATAAGCAACCAGTTCCTAAAAAATATAATTCATCTCCAAATAAGTTCTTAATTACAAGAAATATTTATAGACATATCATACTATAAAACTCCAACCCAGGTCAACTAGACCAGTCACCCAAGTCTGCACATTATGGGGTGAGGTAAAAAATGAATACCAAATGAGTCTCAATTATTAGAAAAATAAGACATACAACCAGAGTACAAAGTGTAAGAAAAGAGAGATATAACTAAGACAAATATGCTAAAATAGTAATTATAAAAAATCTAGACTAAAAAGTATCAACGTGACCAACTATAACCTCCTAAAACTTCCCAACCCAAAAAAGTGACATAAAGAGAAGTCACCATGATAAAAAATTAGCTCCATTTACCTTTTTCCTATAAATTAAGGTTTATAGATTCCTAAATGAATAATTATCGTGTGATAAATAAATCCCAGTAGGAAACCCCCAAAAAAACTATACATGTAATAATATATATAATGAAAAGGTACTATATTTAAAATAAAATAGTTTTAAAATATATTTTATCAATAAAAAATTGAAAAAAATTATCAAACAATCCTTGTGTTTTCTAAAAATTTAATATCATATTTCCAAAATATATAAACATGAATTCATAAAATAAAGTAGGATAACATAGTGAAAGATGAATATACATGTGATCCATCATCCATGAAATAATATATCTTATAAGAAACCACCACAAAAAATAATTCGCCTTCTAATATGGCTCCGTCCTAGTGGAAAATACATACTAGAAACTCATGATCCTAAAAAGGGATAAGGATGGATCCAACTAATATTGATTCTTACCACATTCCATTGATGTTTAAGTGGTTACCTCCTAGTGGTGTTACACACACTTTGGCTACCAGTGAATCTGTATCAGTGCACCTATAGATCACATTATACAATTTTTTTCAATTTCTATTTTGAAGACCATTCTCACATTTTTATAAAACCATTTCAAATCCAAGACAATATGCTCTAGGGTTTTGAAATCCATTTTTCCAAATCAAGGAAATTTTTATTTAAAGAAAAAACCCTATTAAAATATGAACCCATTCCCTTTAATGTTTCAAAACATGAAATTCCATTTCAAAACTCTAGGAATCAATAATAAAAATAAGAAATTCAGGAAATTATAATTCATGAATAGATCTAATTACCTCAATGATGTAGAGAACTAAACTACCTTTGAAAATGGCTATTGTAAACCATAAGACCTTCCTTTAGAAGACACAACACGATAAGTGACTAAAAATTATTAATAGAAAACATGATATGGTTTAAAATATCTATTGCAATCAGTTCCACAATAAGAAATGAGGAAGAAACTACAAGTAATGATTACCCTAAGAGATGAAATGCCTATACTTCTTGATTATTTGCTAAATGGAGTGATTCAAAGGGAAATAAGTAACCCAAAATCACCTTAAGTAATAGATCTGGCCAAGAGAAGGAGGCTGTAAAAGTGAATGAATCCAAAAACACTCATATAGCTCCCTAAAAGCTGCAACATAAGTAATTACATGGCAAGTAATTCTTAACACATCATGAAATTATTTCATTTTATGTTATGATGTAAAATACATTTTCTCGGATTAAGAAAATTATTTTTCACATTACATGATGGGTATTCCTTACACGGTGTATAAAATTATAATGTTGTGTATTCAGTACATTGGATCATTCACGTGTCCATTACATGTTTTTTAATCTTACTACTTGTTTTTTAGTCTTATTACATGTTTTCTAATACCATTTCACGTTGTGTAAACCCATTGTATATCATGTAACATCCCAGTGAATAGCATATACTGTATGTTTATGCTGAAAATTGAAACAAATCTCTGAATTAACCATTACAAGTTTCATTTCGATTTCATGGTCGTCAATACTCTTCGAAAAAAAGGAAACCAAAATAAAATATTATAACATACCTTCTATAAATGTAATATGGAGTTACAATCTCCCCAACATAAAATTTTTATTCCCTATAAAGATCTTGAGATCCTAGATCCAAAAAATAAAAGGCCACTACTACCTCCTTAATAACTCTCTCTCCCACTTCTTGTGGTCCTCATGTCCATACTACCACAGTATTAGAACCAGGGGGATCATTTTTTCACATAGTATCATATCATTGAAATCCATAATCTGAACTGGATGCTCAACCAAAGTGGTTTCAGGTTTATGTTATACATCCTCCCACCTAATCTGATGGGAATGATATATAATATTCCTCCTCAATAGGTAAACATGGAACACATCTTGGATAAAAGTCAAACAAAATGGAAATTCCAACTAGTAGGCCTCTCTACCTAGTTGCTTAATGATCTCAGAGGGGCCTATAAACCTCAGTGCCAACTTACCCTGCATAGCTAACCAACAATATCCCAAGTGTGCTGAAACTCTAATAAAAACCCGATCACTAACAATAAACTCTATTTGTGGATGATTATAGTATGAATAATACTTATGAATACTCTATTCCATTATCAAATTCCTCTAGATAAATTAACCATCTCCATAATCTTCTGATCTAGAATCATCCTAAACAAGGATCGATCTCCCAATTCGACCATGCACACGGTAGATCTACATGGCCACACATACAAAGTCTCAAAGGGAACTATCCTGATCGAAGCCTAAAAACTATTGTTATATAAAAACTTTATCAAAGGAAAAATCATGTCCCGAGATCCTCCATAATCAAGAATATAATCTTGGATAATAACCTCAAGAACATGGATAGACCTCTCTATCTATCCATCCATCTTTGGATAATATCTTTCTCTCAATTCCCACTTGGAACCCATAACCTCTAATAAACATTTCTAGAATTTTGATGTTAACCTCAAGTCTCTATCGTAAGCATCCATAGAGGTAACCCCATGTGGTCTTGCAATATCTTATATATATATGTGTGTGTGTGTGTCCCCAAGCTATTCCACTTTCTTCAATTACATTATGGGTAAGGAATTTTATGATTGAGTGATTCTATAAATAATCTCCCAAATCGCTTCCCTACCACTAGGATTTCATGGTAATCCAATAATGAAATACATGGAAATATTATCCCACATCTAAATTAAATAAGTAAAGGTTTCAACAAACATTCATGTATTTGGTGTTTTTCCATAACAATCTTACAAGTGAGACACCATGATACAAAATCCTCAACAGAACACCTCATCCATGGCCATAAATAATGTTTTTTCAAATCATGGTACATCAATGTATCAATAGTGTTAATAGACCAACATGACTAGTTTCCACTATCTAACAACTCCTTTATTAGGGAAAAAGAAACAACCAGCCTACTATGAATGCCCAAATCTACAATGGGAGACCAAAACCACTTTCTAAAGGGCTCCCTATTATTTAGGATTTCACCTAAGAATCATCTCTCTATGCATATCATCTTCTAAAGGTAAACTTTCTCATCAAAATATGAGTCAACCTTTATCTATGCGAAGAAATATTTTTCACCACACTCCTTCACTCCTTAGCTAATATCGGTAAAAAACATATCATAGAACACTGTTAAATTAATTCCTTCAGATTTTATATTGGAACTCTTATACTGAGTGTATTGAAAACTATGTTTTCTTTCTTATGGGTATATACAATATAAAACTCAAAGGTCTGAAGATAACCAACACAGTGTATCTATCACAAGTTTAGATCTTTCTATGTGAAAACATTTATTTAGATTTTTTTAATCAGAATACACTAAAAATTTCTCCCCAAAAAGATTGTGATACCATGTATTGAGTTCATGCATAATCGCTGCCAACTCAATATCAAGGGTAGGGTAGTTCTCCTCATGAGGGCATAACTGGCATGATCTATAAGCCCCCTCATATTTCCCTCACATCAAGACACACCCAATATCCATAGAAAAAGCATTATAGAAAACATTGTAAACCAAACATGGTTCTATGAGAATCAAGATTATATCTGAATTCAACCTCACTTTCAACTCCTCAAAATATCTCTAACATTTATCATCCCACACAAAATTTTCACCGTTACATGTTAATGTTATCATCAAAGATTCAGGATTGAATAAGTCCCAAAAAAAACTTCCTATAATATCCACCCAACCCCAATAAGCTTCGAATCTCAAATATGTTTATGGGATATTACTAGGACATAACTTATCATACCATTTTAGGATCCCCTGAGATTACCCTATCCTATATCACATTTCCTAGAATGGTCACCTCTCTGATCAAAAACTCAAACTTGGAATGTTTACATACAGACAATGTTCTTTCAAGGTATTAAGAATGACATCCAAATGGTCCATATATTTCTCCTTTGAATTGGTATACATAGAGATATAATCTATTAAATGACAATAAATGTTTCTTATAACTGATGAAATATAATGTTCATCAAATCCATAAACTCTACAAGAGCGTAAGTGAGTCCGAATATCATAACTATAAACTCAGAATACCTATATCGACTTTGAAACACTATATTAGGAATGTCCTCCTATAAGAATCTCATATTATGGTACCCTATCAATAGTTCAATATAATAAAATAAATGATTCCCTCTTTTCTGATCAAAGATATCACCAATTTGGGGTAAAGGATAAATGTTCTTAATTATATCTCAATTCAACTTTTGATATATAAAAGACAAAGACTGATACTTCTATATTCATACTTAGTAAAGAGTATAGGCAAAGACCACAGTGATGTACTAATAAAAATAAATCCTTTCACCTCTAGTTCTCTATGTTGGGCCTTAAGTTCCACAAACTCTGTTGGTTCCATTCAATATGATTCCCTAGAAATGGGCATCATTCTAGGGACTGGGTCAATAGTAAACTCGACCACTCTCTATAGTGGTAAACCAGAAAAATAGCCTATAAATACCTTAGGGTATACACACACAAAATAAAGTAGATAAACTCCTAAGAATGGTTCAACTGCATCATGAAACATTAACAATAACTAGAGTTAAATTACACTGGCATAAAGAATAATAGGCCTCGCCCTTCCAAATATACTGTCACACTCACCCTGGAAAACATGAGTGACCCCATAAAAAGATAAGAACTGTAAATAATGGTAAAAATATTCTATATGGTCCTTCATGCTAATCATTTAATTCATTCCAATAATCATGTCGATGATGTCAGGATCAAGCACTATGAATTCCCAAACCACCTCAAAGTCATCTATCACCACCTGACACGTGGGAAACTTGAAGCCTTATTTGGACCTCTTTACTAAAAGTGCGGAAATATCCAAAAAAATTGATATAATATATAAATTAAAACCCCGCACTTCAACCAACATTGATGATATAAAATAATTAGTATCACCTGTATCAAATAGATCTACAACCAAAGAATAAAAAATAAACATTTTACCTCTAACAGAAGATGGACCTAGTTCAAATTTCTCTTGCATACTCTACCACATAAAGCTGTCAGTACATAGAAGCCTGTAAATCCCCCTTGTCTTTAGAATGAGACCCACCACATGGACCTAGTTCAAATAGGATCCCTTCATATTTACTAGGGATATCCTATTAGAGAAAAATTTCAAATGAACAAATCATCTAAAAATATGATAAGTCCCAGAATCCTCCATACAATGAGGATTATTGTGACCATTCAACTCATATTAGTAGTAGATAACATTTTGATACCCTGAAGAAGCCCCTAAAACAAGTATTATAGAAAACTGGCCACTCCTACTATTCTTTTTCTTACCAAAAGAAGCACCATACAAAACCACTAAACCAACTGAAGCCTCACCCAATCCCATCCTTCAACATATGTATGTATTGGAAAAATATTCCTTGTCTACTAACTCAACAAATTTTTTAAAGAACAAAAGAAATATCATCGAAAAAATATCGTCCCACAGTCCTATGTCAATCCTCTGAGCCTTATGGTAATCATTAGTGATAGGCTCTGATGTCAGATACTCCCACTCTACAAAACAGGTGGAGTAATCTAGAATGGTATTTTGTCCAAGGTAATAAACTCATGGGTCTTCTCTACACATAAATTATCAGGATAAAACTTTTGAATAAGTATATTATTGAAACAAGCCCTGGTAATACCCTCATGAAACTTATCTTGCACTATAATGTCCTGAAATCTTCTCCCAAACACCTTGAACATACAAGTGAAAAAACCCACCTGAGAATATTTAGGATTCTTCAAAAAGTTAAAATCTTATCAATAAATTTATGACACTCCTTTTATTCCTGGTGTCCTTTATCACCGTGTAATATAGGTGGATACTTTTTGGTAAATTCCAATACATGCTCCACTACTCATCATTGTTTCATAGTTACCACTGAACCCAGAGTCTGAATGGTATGGATAACCACTTCAACTAATGAGGGATCCGCTATAGGAAGTGCCTTTAGGACAATCCTCACATCTTCCTGTCTCATATTTGAAAGATATCTTCTATGAGGCATTTTCTATTAAAATAAGACAATAACCAATCATTCACAATAAAATTTAAAAACCATGGAACCAACCTATAGAATCCAAAAAAATTCTTTATAATAATATGAATTTAAACCAAGTATTAATTATACAACAAAAATTCAACACATTTTGTAAGTAACAGGTTCTTTTAAATAAACTTCTCACTTTGTTTATCCAAATAACCTTACACGGTCCAATTCCCCAAACATGGTAGATAAGTAAACTTAAATAGATTTCAAATATAATTCATTAAATTCATCCTAATACTAGCTATTAAACTTTGAAAATATTTTAAACCACACATGGAAACTTATATTTAGTCATGGGAGTGAGCTGGCCAGGACCCTTTTCCACACATACTATCTAAATTATGATGATTCAACCCTTGTCTAAATAAGACACAAAACCAACTCCGGATGTGATAACACACTTCAAACTGAGTAATTGCTTTTATAGCAAATTGTAACATTCCATCATAGGTCAACTAGACTAGTCATCCAGTTCATTCTCTTTTGAGGTGAGGTAAAACAAAGATAACAAAATGAGTCTAAAATTTAATAAAACAAGACATACAAGTTGATTAAAAATTATAAAAAATGGAGATACAACTAATCCTCACTTTATAAAGCAATTTGTATGAAAATTATTTACTATCATGTCTCTATGTGAGGAACTATCACCTCTGAAACCCATCCCAAACTGAAAAGTGATATAAAGAGAATCCATGATGCCAAAAAATTCCCTTCCCTTTACATGTGTCTCAAAAAACAAGTTATAAAACTTCCCAATGGTAGATGTTGGGTGTGATTAATATATCCTAGTTGGAAACCACCATAGAATCTATGCATGTTATAATATCAATAATACAGAATTTCTAGCTTTAAAACAAAAAAATTACAAAAACAAATTTACCATAAAATAATTTGAAAACATTTCTCAACCAATACTTGGGTTTTCTACAACTTTCATATAATTTTTTCAAAAAATAAAAACATCCCCTTCATAAAATAAATTAGTTAAACACATTGAAATATCAATATACAAGTGATTCAGCATCCATTAAATAATCTATCATGCAATAAAGAACCAAAAACAGCAATTCAACTTCTAGTCAACTCTATATTGTTTGACAATACATATTAAAAACTAATGAGGAAAAAATTTAATAATTTTAGATCCAAATAATATCAATTCCTACCATATTTCATTTATATATAAGAGTTTATATCCTAGTTCTATCAAACACATGAATTCTACCTTTGTGTATTTCTTGACACACCCAATGTTACCGTTTTGAATTGTTTTTCAATTTCTATTTTGAAAACCATGCTCTCATTTTTATAAAACCATTTAAAATCCAAGTAAATTTTATTTGGGGTTTGAAAATATATTTTTTCAAATAAAGTTAATTCCATTTTAAAATAAAGCCACCTTTAAAACACTATCACATTCCCTCTTTAGTTCCAAGTAATGAAATTCCACTTCAAATCTCAAGGAATCAATAAAAAAAAATTCAATTCATTAAATTAGATTTCTTGAATATATCCAAATTCCTCAAGTACGTAGAAAACCTAATTGAATTTAACAATGGGGATTGGAAACCACAAGACCTGCCTTTGGAAGACAAGGTATGACAAGAGATATAAAAGAATTTATTGAAGACATGATCTTATTTCAAATCTCTAATGAAATCATTTCCAAAACCAAAAATGAGGACGAAATCAAAATAAATTCTTACCCAAATATAAAAAATAACTAGATCTATTTATCAATCACCAAACAGAGTGATCTAGAGGTAATGGAGTCACCCAAAACCACCTTGGGTAAGAGATATAGTCGAGAGAAGAAGGTTGTAAATTGGAATAAATCCTCAAACACTGATATGACTCCCGAAAAATGTCAAATCAGGGAATTACAAGGTTTTTAATAATTTTCATGTCATGAAATTATTTCATTCTATGTTAAGCGGAAAAATATGTCATATAGGATTAAAAACATGATTTTTTACCTTACATGATGTGTAACCCTTAAACAGTGTGTAAAATTCTCATGTTGTGTATTTATCTCATGGTATTTGTCTGGTGGCCATTACACATTATGTAATCCTATTACACGTCATAAAACTTCTTAGTAAATAGATGAAAATATAGGTTTGGGATTAAAATTAGAAAAAATCCCTCGCATCAACATTACAGGTGTCCACCCATTTTCATAGTTATAAATATTCATCCAATGAAAAAATGAAACCAAAAAAAATATTAAAATATAACTGATAGAAATATAATGGGTAGTTACGCATACATATTAACTTGATTCTTAACATGGGTAAAGAAAATATAAAAAAGGGTGAGCCTATATGCATGGTATGGGTAACAAAATGGAGATATCTATGATCACTTAACCAAAACATGAATATATGGGTATAAGAACATGAAATTAACATTTTAAAAATAACACCTTACATATCATATATCATAATCTTGAGTCACAGAATAAATCTTCAGAATTTATAAGATATGAATCATAGATAAATTAATGGACATAAACAATAAGAACATAACATTGGCATGATACATAAGTTTGTGGGTTATAGATAACAATATAAAATCATTAAATTAGTAGTCAAGGATTATTTCAAAAACAATCCTAAAAGAATGAGTTCACTCCCAAAACCATCATAGTAGTCATGGTTCATGCTGAATACAATAATAGTGGACAAAATATCTTACTAATGTTGGTTAAATCTCTATTCTAGACCTGTTTTTCTCATTACATATCAATCCTTACCCAATTCATTGGAGGGAGATATAGGTCACATCCTTCCTTGGTTAAAAAAGGACCATTGTCCCTGGTAATAACGTAACCACTTTCCTTAGTCATAATGTAACCAATATACTTGGTTGTAACATAACCATCATCCTTGGTTATAACCTAACCATCATCCATGGTTATAACGTAATAAATGCCCTAATTTATAATATAACAATTTTCCTTCGTTATAATGTGACCATTATCCTTGGTTACAACATAACCATCGTCCTTGGTTTTCATGTAACCACCATCATGTAATGAAAACCAAACATATGTGTTTAAAAAGAGCATAAACCATTAATCATATAAGAATCCATGAAAATAATTGGGCTTCATTAACATTTCATCATAGTATAACCTGTGGAAAAGGAATGGGTTTTATGAACATATTTTCATCATAAACATAAACCATATAGGGAAATACTAAGTATTTTATCATTGGATCATATCCCTAGAAAATCATAAGTTAAATAAAGGATTATTTTATTTTATTGATAAAAATACCATTAAAAGAAAATTGAAACATTCTTAAGGAAGATAACCTTTCCATTTTGAAATTGCTTATTTAAAACATAAAAATTTCCAAAATATTGTTGGAAAAAAATTATTTCTAAATAAATATGGAAAAATGTAATCAAATCATAAAATAATTGACTCGGAATTATGGGGGTAAATTCCACTCATGTCATGTAAATTAAAATAAAACATTCATTTTACACTTTTAAAAAAATAATCAAATAGTAACTCATTCAGAAAACCACAAGAATATTCCTTTTGAACAATTTTGTAAAAATTCAAACATTGGTATAACTGACTGTATAAAATCGTAGGATAATATTAAATAACATTATTTAAAACATTCTTATAAAACATGGATATGGAAGAAAAAGTTTTTTCAACCGAAGAGTGAAATAAAGTTGATTTTCATAAAAAAATATTTTAAGTATTTTTTGTACTTATGGAGAGGAATTAAAATTAAAGAATTTATATTCATGAACTAATAGTAAGATAATAATTTTAATGTCTTTCTTGAGATATATATCATAATATTTCATCATTTTAAGAATAATCATAAACAACCACGATAAATATAGATATTTTAATATAAACCCCTTACCACTTTGGTTACTATTGAATATAAGACCCATGAAAGAAGTAAAATTATATGGATATTTAAATACAATAAAAATTAATAAGAAGAATAATGAGATAAATTCATGTGAAATATATACACCACAATAAATAAACAGGTAGTGAATATGGCATGTTTCTCATTGGGTTAAAAATGAGATGAAAATACTTTACCATAGGCCCGACTTCCTTCATATACGTTGGAATATCCAGTATAATAAATATATGTTTAATATAAATCTATTACCAAAGCATAATAATATGTATAATATCATATATTATATACTTATGACCTTTTATAACTTGTTTATTAACAATCATTTTATAAAATTTCTTTTTTGAGTGATATTAGCTTCATTTTTCAAAAATGTTTTTGTTTGGTAGTTTTGGTCCTGGTATTTTGATCATGGTTCCATCATATCCAGAATTTCAATAATGATATAAATATAATTCATATTTAATATAAATTTGTTTAGATTCATTATTAAAAGTAGTGATATGAAAATGAACTACACCATTTATAGAGATGGTGGGTCATATGTACGCATGAAAGATATTCTCATTTATTAAATGGATGGAATGAAAGAAAGGTTAATTATAAATTACCATAATAGGATAATTATTATATCATATATATCAGTTTTATTCATTAAATCTATTTTTATTTATATCCATGTAAAATATAAATGAAAAAAAATTACATCGCATTATGGAGGTGGTAGTCCACACGTATGCACGATCGATGTTATCATTTTCTAATGGTTTAGTAGGTAATAAGTTAGATATTATATTACCATTAAAAAGATATAAATTTTTTATAATTATTATATATGAACATTAATCTCATAATTATACCCATCAATAAAAAATGGTGATGGGAAATGAATTGTATCGCTATGTGGAGATGGTAAACAGTATATATGCAGAACTGATATTTTCACTTCCAATTTGATGGAATGGGAGATAATAAAGGTGTTTTAATAATCATAATAAAATTTAATAAATAATTTTATAATTAATTATTATTTATTTAATAATTAAACAGATTTAATAGAGGAAAAATAATATTTAAAATGAAATTGATTGGTTAAGGCGATTACCTATTCTTTGAAATAACTCCTTTAGTTATCCTCTTAAGGGCTCTGTGATTGGTATTTTGGGAAAAACATAAGGTCTATAATGTGACTAAGGATGTTTATAATTTTATTTTTATAAGGAATTTTAATTTTATATTTCTCAACGTAATGTGAATAAGAGAAAGGATGGGTTACTTTTTCTATTTGATGGGAGGTGCACTCTTGGAATTTCTTAAGATATTAAATTAATATTAATTAATTTTATTGTTTAAAGGAAAAAAAAATGGTAATATTAAAATATAATATCTTCCTTAGTATAAATCCTCTCATACAATTTAATTTTTAAAAGTTTGGATCATATTTTTACCCTTATATTTTTTAACCCTTTGTTAACCCTTTGGACAATTATGATAATATTAAAGTATTCTACCCTTTAAGGGTTAATAATGTTACTATAAAACTGAATGATACCAATAAATGGATTTTTTATAATTTTTAAAACCATATAAAATTAATTTTTTTGAATCTAGGACTTCTCTTAATTTCATATCATTTAATAAAATATAATTTACTATAAAATATCATTAATGTCATTTTTAGCACTATTAATTTAATTTGAATTTAAATACATCAAGTCAAAGGTGGAATTATAATATAACTCTTAAAAACCTTCATAGTCTGTCGAATAGTTCTATTATATTTTTGGGACACATTAGCTCATTCAAATTTTATCACATATAATATTTTTTATATCATTTATTATATTTTTCTATAAATTGAATAAATACTGTATTAGCACTACACAAGAATTTAAGTTCAATATATAATTTATATAAAATATAAATAAATTATTATCATGAAATTAATTTCATTAATATAAAAATATACACTTATATTCATTCATAAAATGTTATTCCCTCATGTGGACAAATAAGAGATATTTAAAATTTAGAGAGTAACATTTTGTAATTTTATTTGTTTTAAATATCATATAAGTCATTTTCTAGGACAAGTATCTATTAAATAACTCAATTTAGATCACAAGGTGATAATATTTTAATTACCTTCATCCAATAATAATTATTATGAAAATACATGTTTTATCACTTAGTTTTAACCTATAATTATCTGATTTAACCATTACTGTGGTGACAAATTTTACCATGATTACAATTCAAATTGACCAAAAACACCGACCTATTTAGAAAATTTGAATCTCATTACTCTAAATATGAAATTAATTTTATCAAATGAAATTTATAATATTGGAATAAAATAATTTTAAAATAAGTGTACATCACATGATGAAAATCTCTTTTTAGAAAAATACATTTTTAAGTATAAAACATAGTTTATTCATTTCCAATTCTTAGAAAATAGAAAATAAATTTTAAAAAAATATTATTTAATATATAATATTATCATTTAATTAAAATCATTCACCAATATTTTTTAATTTAATTTATTAATATAAAAACACATTTCCTTCATAAAAATATCATTTTTATAAAAATGAATTTTATGTATAGATGTGTTTTCATGGTAAATTAAAAGATAAAATTTATTAAAATTAAATTAATTAAATTATTAAAAATATAGTAGAACTGATTTTTCATTTAAAATTTTTTAAATAAAATGGAAATCTTTACATGCTTGAAACAGAAATGACCTTTTCAATAAAAATTAGTATTTTCACTGTGCACTGGAAAATTAATATTTTCAGAAAAATTCAAGAAATTCATCATAAAATAATTTTGATATAATTATTTAAAAAAAATTAGTTTTATAAATTAAAATTAATAAGTGTCACAAATTAAATGTAATATTTTCTCACAAAAAGAGATAAAATTCATTTTGAAAGAAATATTTTATTAAGCATAATATATAATTGATAAAATTGAATGTTTATTTCTTAATAATTAATAAATAAATTTATATTGGGTATGATATTTGTATATATCTCATAGGGTATTTAATCTTATTCATACCTGAAAATTTAATGGCTGGTTTATAATGGCCACATAATAATATTTTAATAATATACAGTGGTTCATTTAAACTCATTGTTGGATGTTACTCAAGCTATAGAATAAATAAAATTATTTAAATTGAAATATTTTATAAATTTTATGGGTGTTATAATACTCTCCCTCCCACTCCATTTAATGAATTTCATCCTCTAAATTTTAAATTTTTCTCAATAATCAAATGTTTGATATTTGAAAAGTTATTTTCTAAAAACTGACCTCATAAAAAAGGGTTAATTAAACTTGCTCTTAAAAAGATGGAAAGGGAAGTATGAAGGCCATTGGAAAACATAGATTCAAAATATAATAACATCATTGAGAATTGAAAATATGGGAATTAAAGAGAAAACTAACACCCATGGACTAATAGAGAGTGATAGATTACATGGTCAGGATAATGTTAACAACCACAAAACAATGAATCAAGGAGTGGTTAAAAGACCATCAATTCATTGGAATTTAATGATTTAGAAAAAATATTATGTATTAAGATAATTTTCCTAGAGTTGGGGAACCCTTTACCATTTATACTAATAAAATAAATAAATCTTCTGACTTGAAAAGTAGTATTTTATCCATTAATATATTTCCACCACAAACTCATATTTTTCTTCAACGATGAGTATTCTAGATGATTTTTTTAATATTAAATCACTAAAATAAACTTAATAATCCAGAAAAGGATTTTAAGATATTCCTCATTCCATTAAATATTAAAAAAACAAAAATGGTTTGAAAATTGTAATTCTCAAAATAAATAAACCTTAATATGAAGAAATATAATATTAACTACAAAATATTCCAATATAAACCCCAAAGTCCATCTTAGATCATTTGATAAGTAATTATAAATAAAATTCCTAAAAATATTACATACAATGATTGAAGCCCAAATATGATAATGAATTGATCACATGTTTTTCAAAGATAAAATTATCATTTGTCTCCAAATAACATTAATCACTCTTAATGTCACATACAAAAAATGTATATTCCCAAATCATATAATTTCCATGATATTATAACAATTTCTATAAACAACCCAAATCCTCATAAAATTATATATTTATTAAAAATATAATTTATCATTTATTCCCAAAATAAAATCCTACAATACTTGATTTAACATAATCATATTCTGTTCCAAAAATAGTGAACTTTTGAAATAACATTGATCACAAAATCACTTTTCATTCTCATAGTTATCTCTATGATAAATCATATGTTCCAAAAAACAAATTAATATTTATTACTCACATCATTTCAAAAAATTAGACAAAACAACATATTGCATAAGCTAGTGGTAGGCATTTCATCCTTATCACCCTTCCGTTGTGAGATCAACCCACACAACCTTGTTGGGTGTGCTAGGTTGTCCCCATTTTTACTAAAACTATATTAGTATAATTATAATAACGTACCTGGAAATATGATTAATATACTTAAAAATAACCATAATCATCTAAGTTCATATATAATTTAAATTTTATCAATACCTTTAAAATTATGAAATGATTATTTTTGTTTAAATAATACATCATGTAGATCTGAAGGGTTATATATACCTTGTGTAACATCCAAGGTAAATAAATAATATGACATTTTCATATTTATTAATATTTGTGAATTAAATATTAATTTTATATTAATGTGTATTCTATGATCTATGGCCTACCTGACATGCACCAATGGGTGTCTCCGAAATTCTCATGTTGCACATAAGGCTGAGTCATACTGAAAAATAATAATAATATATTATTTTAAATGGTAGTTAACACTTAGTTGTTGTATTGGTGGGAGTGAACAGAATAAAATAAAATATGATTATAAATTTTTTTTAAATTTCTAATTATCAAATAAATATTAGAGTCTTAAAATGAGAATGAATCCTATTTTAAGCATAAATACTCTAATATTCTTTTAAAGGTCCATTTACCGCCTTTTGATTGCGAACCCTTTTTAAATCTTATTTTTCTCAATTTTATATGTTCTATTTGAGAAAATAAAATTATTCTTTAGAATTGGGACATAAAAATTTCCTTTGAGTAAATTTTTGGTATTTTTCTGATAATGTAAATGTTTTAGTGAATAGTGAAAAATACATCATTTCATTTCCAAACTGTCTATTCATCTAATTGATTTATATATATATATTGTTATTTCAATTGGCTTTAAAGTTTAATTGGATTATATTTTTACCATTTAATCCAATTTCTGTCATTGGATGTAATTCCACTCTTAAATTAGACCTAAACAAAGGTCAATCTTTTGATAGGTATTATTTATTAAAAACACGCTTTTGGTTTTAACAATGGGAATTAATTTTAAATTTATTTCTTTCACTTATGTGATTTGAATTTAAAAAATTGGATTCCATATTTGGAATTAAGAGATCCAAATTGTGTAAATAGGTAAAAAAAATTATACATTATGAATATTTTCTTCACTAAATATGTTATTTATCGTGGTAAAAGGGTAAATCTGGTAAATAAGGGTAAAAAATAATACTATAATAATATTAAATTGCCATTACACATGTCCTAACCCAATTGGATGACATATTTCCGACCTTGGTCATCCTTGGGTCTATTTGGGGACCTCATGGAGCCACTTGGGAGTGATAATGTCACTTTATATTAATTAATTTAAAGTAATGACAAAAGTAACATAGACATATATCTTTTTGTATAAACATTATATAGGGTTATATAAGTGATATCTTTAACTATAAATATTAATTTAAAATCTAAAAATATTTCCTACATCATGGTACTTTATTTATAGTTTTTATAAATTAAATAAATAAACATAAATATGACACAATGGTGATGTTGTAATTGCTTTATTAATAATGGATTTAAATAAATGATATTATAAATATTGAAATAAATTTATTTTGAAACTTTTATGCCATACAATAATTTTTGGGATATTAATTACTTTTTATATTTGAATTAATGTTGTTTTTTTTAAATAATCAAGTTGTTAAAGATTTTTTAAATGTCTTCATATGAATAGTTTATAAATTGATATAAATGAGTATTTTAAACAATTAATATTTCATTAAATGATAAAAAATCCTAAAAATATAAGATACTTCCATCTGACTTATATGATGTTAAAATTTTCATTAATGGTTACTTTTACTTGTAATTTTATAGTAAATATGTTAACCATATTGTAAGAATACATAATAGGACATGGTAAAATTTACATAAGTTAACAAAGGGTTAAATAAAAAGGATAAGGATTAAAAAATTTCCAAAACCTATCCCATTATTATTGGATTATTTTATTACAACTTATATACATATTATCATATAATTAAATAATATTTGGACGTTTTTAAAACAAAAATAATTTTATAATAAAATCATACTTTCAAACAGTATTAAAGAGCCCTTCCTCCCTCTTATAAAAGAGATCCAAATCTAACCCATTAATCACACCTATAAAGCCCCTTGGATCATCCAACCTCTTCTCTAATAATCTTCCAGCATACCTCTCTTCCACCTAGAATCCTTATATTGGTAATAAGGCAATTAAATAAAGCCTTTTTGTTCAAACCAAAGGGAGTTACCCGATTTAAAATTAACGTCTTCTCTCATGTTCTTTTCTTTTATTTTCCTTCTATAACCCCCTAAAATATATTTATTTCATTATTTTATAAAAAAAATTATTCTCAATATACTAAGATGTTTTTATAAGAATTATTCTAACTACACATACACACACCTCCATCTAATGGATTCGAACATACATTTTTTGTGGACGGTGGACAATTGGCTCACGAAATGATGATTGTTCAATTATCTCCTACCGCCCCTCATGGTGGACATTATGATGGAAATTTATTTATATGTGATATATAATATATTTATATTGTCTCTATTATTCTGTATTTTTCATTTAATTCATACCTTTATGGTTTCCAAAATGGATAAATGCGATAATTTTATTTGAGGAAGTGCAGATTACCACCCCCTCAAAGTGATATGGCTCGTTCATGCTATACATAGAATGTATAAAGGATGGAATTCATGCACTTATATAACATATAAAAAATATATATTATACTGGTAATATAATATACTTATGTATAATTTAGTTTTCATTCCTTTAAAAATGAAAAATAAATGAAAGTAGCGTTCATGTGAACGTACAGCTTACCGTCTCCATGAATGGTGCATTTCATTTATTATGTCCAATTGTTATGGAATATTATAAATACATATATAATTTATATATATGATATATATGATATCTAAATCATGAATATTATTCTATATATAATTTAATTTTTACCATATGGACAATTTATAATTATAACAAGTTCATTTTTTTACTCTACATCTGAACGTTGAAAAATGTCTGATATGAACTCAAATAATTAATAATTGTTATAGAAAGGTAATAAGTGGTAAAAAAGGAATAATATACTTTAAAAATGTTATTAATCAAGTATATATTAACATATGTTTGTTATTTAGGAATAAAAATGAACAAATGAGTCATGTAGGACACGAGGTAAGGGAACTTCTTAACCTAATTTCAATTCTTTGGGTTAAACTTCTAATTATAGATTATATAGTGCAATGAATATGTGTGAATGAACACTTTTTTTAAACTTTATATTCAATTATATTAGGTTTATGTATATTTTCAAAAATATTTATGTCATTTATTTAACCTTAATCTAATGATACAATCGTTGTAAGGGACTACGTCTCAATCTACTTTCATTGAGGAATATCTTGATATTGTGCACCTTTATTATCCTATAAGGTGTATATACAACCATTTTGATATTTAATATCATGAATTTATATATTATAGTGATATTTATAGTTTTATTTGATGTTATTATTCAATTATATTTATTCAAGAGTTTCTCAAGTGGTAAAAGATTCTTTAACTAAAACATCGATTTAAATGTTTTTAAACATTCAATATCATAAATCCTTATCTTCAATGTCTATGTTTTTTAAATGCTTTTAATAATTTATTTATATGAACATTAATCTTTTGAAATTTAAATTCCATTAAAGGATTCAAAGTTGCATGGGGCACTTTGATTAAAAATCACTTTATTAAATGTTTTAAATGGATTTTAAAATGGTTTTGATAAATCATTGATTATGTCAATATATTGAAATGGTAAATTGTGATTACAATAGGGAAATGTTATATTTAATTTATGCTTGTATTATGTGATATTAATATGTTATGTTTGTTGGTAATTTTTTATGTATATGGGTGGTTCTGTGAAAATCAAGGGTGGGTGAGCTCGAGATAGCTCTCTAATGCATTGGGTAATGTGACAGAGGTGAATTTTAATGTTTATCCTAAGAGATTTAGGGAATATAATGTGATGGGTATTCTAAATGTAACTCTCTATATAGTTGGGAAATCTAAAACGTATGTATGATATGGATTCCACAATTTACCTTTATAATTTATAATTTCCATGTGTTATTCATGAATCTTATAATCTTGTGTGGTATGATAAATATTGAAAAGTATGATTTTATTGACTTGTATGTATTTATGAACTAATGTTTTATTTCATTGTTTTATGACCATTTCTGATCTTTTTATGTTCATACCATGTTTTTAAATGTTTTTCATAGGACTTAATGATGAATAGGGTCAAAATGGGATCAAGGAAAAGTCATGATGTCTAAAACATGGAATGAGACATGTTTAATTTTTTCAAGAGTTTTATTTTATGAAAAAAATGGAAACTGAGTATAAAGGTAAACTTTGTAATTTTTGAAATGTAATGTAACAGATATAACCTATTTCTCCAAAACTCTAAACCTAAAAATATCCTCAATGTGAATTCTTGACTTAACTCAAGATTAAGTAATGTTTAAGAATGGGTCCTTATAGTTGGTATCAGAGGTTGGTTTTGAAGACTTTAGGGATTATGAGTTTTTTTAGACGTAAGGTTATTCTCTATGTCTACTCCTTAAGTTAAATCCATATTTTTTTAACTTTTTCACATCAAGGAAAGTCTATTATAAATGGAAGAAGGAGGATCTCAAATGACGTTCTTATCTCTTCCTGATGAATTCCTTTCAATAAATATAACAAATTCATGTACAAATGATTCTGAAAGATTTTCCAACATACAAATCACTTGCAATAAATTATTTTAGATATCAAACACCTCTGTTATACCTTGATACCATCGTGGATCATTGGTTGTATTTAATCAAATCTTATTTTCTCAATATTTTCAAATTTTCATGTATGTTAAATATTATCAAGGAATTTTAAAATATTTTACTTTATCACAAGATTTTGAAGAATATTATGATTTTGAAAAAGGTGCTAAAGAAGGATACCACTGTGCATACAATTTATATTTTCTTTTATAATATAGTCTCTCAAGATATGCATATGGTATTTTAAAAAATACTATTGATTGAAATTTTCAACTCAAAATTGGTCTGACTGTTTTATAAAAATCTGGTTTTATTATATTTTTTGAAATTTTATATCATACATGATTATTTTCTGAAACTATTTTTCTGTGAACACCGATATGACCAAATTTGTACAAGGTGTATTTGAATAAAGGAATCAAATGATTTTGATGTATCTCTTAATAATTTTTTTAATGCATGGACCTTATACCTACATGAACAGAATGATGATGAAACCATATTGACACCATGATCAAGGTATGATGTTCTTTCATTGTAAATAGTATTATTTTATAAAGGTAAAAAATGTCAATATATATAAGACTTCATGAATTTAGATATTGATTTCATTATGAGTTGGGATGAAAATAAGAGGTATAAGACAAATATTGAGGTTAAATCATGTTATGGTTATTTTTTAGCTTTATAAAAAGGGATAACATGCAAGATGGGTGACAACCCATCATGTATGGAAAGGCCACAGGAATCAAACCCACAACTGAAGGCCGACAAGGGTCCATCGCCTACCACTATCTTATGTGAACTCCCAGGTTAGTATGGATTATTTTTTTTAGTTAAATGATTTTATGGATCAAGAATATGTTTATTTTGGGAACTTATGTTTTTTCAAATGGATATCATTAGTGTTGGAAAATAATTTGGTGATTAAGTGATAAAGGTTAGTTTGGCATACATTCTCTCTTTATGGAAAATGGGGGTTCAAAACCCATTGGGCGCAGGTACTGTAGAAGCACTGTAGAACTACTGTAGTAGCCGAGATACTGTTGCAACGGTGGCACTGTAGTGGCGGCAGGGGTACTGTAGCGGAGGCAGGGTTACTATAGCGACGACAGGGGCACTGTAGCAGTGGCGGGTACTATAGCAGTGCAGGTATTGTAGCACTACTATTCACAGAATCGGCCTTGGGATAAAAAATTGGGCCTACGGGCTATGTAATGTGCTAAATGCCCACTGGGCCTTTAGGCTATGTAATGGGTCTCCCTCTACCCAGTTAAAGAGGACTTTAATTTGTTTCCATAATAAAAATGAGGCTTCGGCCCCAACCTTTAAAAAAACATTCTCTCTTTCTGGAACATTATATGCTTAAGGGAAATATAATACTATCGAATCTCATTTGTGGAGTAATGGTTGAAATTTTATATTGGAAGAATATATGTTTTTATTGTGGACATATAGAGATTGGGGTTATCTATAGAAATTTTTAACCTATCATTGAGAATATGTGATAAGGCTAATTACTTTATAGTATGATATTTTAAGAGTAGAAAATGTAATTTGGAGATAAATGTTAAGATTTATCATGGAAGACTATGTGATTAAATTATTCTCAATTTTAGGTTTCGATATTAGTTTGGAGTATATTGAATAATTTTAAGGGAAATTATGTATTGAATGGTCTTTTTTGAACTTCGTGTACTATTTGTTAAATTTTGGAGATTAAGAGTAGTGTTTTTTTATAAAGTGTTATCCTTTTGGGGGATTATCTGATCTCATACTAACCATTTTTGTTTTGGATGATGTCTAAAGACAAGGAGAGTATATATTTTATTTTTTTTTGATTATTTTATTCTCTAGAAGTTTATTCTAGTGCTTCTTGTGTGACCAAGTTATCTTGAATACTCATCATTTGGAGAAAATATGAGTTTTTGGAAGAAACATATTAAAGGATGAAACTCTACTCGAAATTTAAGAATATTTTTTTAGGTTCATAGTCAAAATTATAAATAAATTCTCTAACATTACTAAAGGGAACATAAAACAAAAAAAATTGTTGTCTGTTTAATTTTCCTACTGGGGAATCGAAGACCGTTTAACCCATCAAAAGTTTGTGATTTTCGGGTGGTTAACTTTCTCCTAATAATGTTTTATATCACTCTTTATCAGAACATGAATCTAAGTTTCTCTTCCATATCAAAGTTTTCCTAATGGAATCCTAGTATGGGTTATCTCAGGAGACCTTTTTACTTCTCTTTATTCATTTTAAAGTGATATTTTTATTGTCTCTTTTTCCAATGTGGGACTTTCAATGAAGTTTCTGAGCCCAATTTTAAAATTACAAGGATGTAATTCCCAAAACGGGGAATAATGTAACATCCCAGGTATACAAAGAATATGACATTTTCATATTTATTAATATTTCGGAATTAAATATTTATTTTATTTTAAAGGAGATTCTATTTTTGATGGCGTACCTAACACGCAACAATGGGTTTCTCCAAAAATCTCTTGTTACATATAAGGCTGAGTCATACTGAAAAATAATAATAATATATTATTTTAAATGGTAGTTAATGCCTAGTAGTTTTATTAGAAAGAATAAACAGAACTAACTACAATATGATCATACATATTTTTTAAACATCATTACATTAATCCAATAAATTTTATAATCTTAAAATGAGAATGAATCCAGTTTTAAGGATAAATACTCTAATATTCTTTAAAAGGTTGATTTACCGCCTTTTGAAGGCGAACCCTTTTTAAATATAGTTTTTTTAACTTTTATATTTTATATTTGATAAAATAAAATTATTCTTTAAAATTGGTACATTAAAAATTACTTTGGGTAAATTTTTTATTTTTTTATGATAAAGTTAATTTTTTAATTAATAACGAAAAAATACCGCATTTAAATTCCAAACTACCTTTTCATCTAATTGATTTATATAGTTAGATTTTTATTCTAATTTTTTTTACAGTGTAATTGGATAATATTTTAACCATTTAATCCAATTTTGGTAATTGGAAGTAATTCCACTCTTAAATTGGACAGAAACAAAGGTCAATATTTTGATAGGTATTATTTCTTAAAAACATGCTTTTTGGTTTTGACAACTGGAATTAATTTTAAATTAATTTCTGCCACTTCTTTGTTTTGAATTTTGAAAAAATGATTCCATATTTGGAATATATATGTCCAAATAGTGTAAATAGGTAACATTTATTTTTATACATTATGAATATTTACTTCCGTAAATATTTTATTTACCATGGTTAAAGGGTAAATATGGTAAATAAGGGTCAAAATAATATTATAATAATATTAAATTACCCTTAATATTGTCCTAACTCTATTTGATGATGTATTTCCTACCTTGAAAATCCTAGGGTCTATTTTGGGACCCCATGGAGCCACTTGCGTGTGATAGTGACACTTTATATTAATTAATTTAAAGTAAAGACAAAAGTTACATAAACATATATCATTTAGTAAAAAAATTATATGGGGTTATATAAGTTATATCCTCAACTATAAATATTAATTTGAACTCTAAAACTATTTCCAATATATTGGAATTTTATTTATAATTTTTAGACATTAAATAAATAACTTAAATATAAAACAATGGTGATGCAGTAATTACTTTATTAATAAAGGATTCAAATAAAAGATATTATAAATATTAAAAAATATATGTTTAAAATTTTATTCCATCCATTTATTTTGGGGATAATAATTACTTGTCATGTTTGAATTAATGTAGTTTTTTCTAAATATTCATGTTGTAATATATATTTTAAAAGTCTTGATATGAATAGTTTATAAATTGACATAAATGAGTTTTTAAAAAAATTAATATTTTATTAAATGATAAAATAATCCTAAAAGTATAAGGTTCATACAACTGACATATATGATGTTATAAATGTTATTAATGATAAATTTTTCATCTCTTGTCATTTTATAGTAAATATATTAACCATATAGTATGCATATATAAGAGGACATTGTAAAATTTACATATGTTAACAAAGGGTTAAATAAAAAAGATAAGGATTAAAAAATATCCAAAACCTGTCAAATTATTATAATATGATTTTAATTAGACATATATGCACCTTATAGAAGAATTAAATATGTTTTGGACCTTTTTAAACTAAAAATAAATTTATAATAAAATAATACTTTCAAACTTTCCTAAAGAGACTCTCCTCCCTCTTATAAAATGAGACCACCTCTAACCCATTACACACACCACTCAAGCCCCTTGTATCTTCCAAAATATAATGTGATAATACTCCAATATCACTATCTTCCTCCTAGAATCCATACTTTGGTCATAAGGCAATTCAATAATGCCTTTTGGTTCAAACCAAAGGGAGTTACCCGATTTAAAGGTAATGTATTCTCTTAAGTTCTTTTCTTTTATTTTCCTTCTCCAACACCCTAAACTCTCTTTATTACATTATTTTATAACAAAAACAGTATCATAAATATACTAGGATATTTTTATGATAATTATTCTCATAAAACATCCACACACCTTCACTTAATGGGTACGACCATACTGTTTTTGTGGACGTCAAGCTATTGCCCCATGAAATGATGATTGTTCAATTATATCTTACCACCTCTCATGGTGAACATTATGATGAAAATTTAATTATATATTATATATAACATTTTTATATTGTCTCTATGATTATTTATTTTTCATTTACAGTATACCTTTATGGTTTCCATAATGGGTAAATGTGATAATTTCATTTGAGGGAGTGCGGACTACTGTCCACTCACAGTGATATGACTCATTCATGATATACATTGATCATATAAATAGTGGAATTCATGAACCTATGTAACATATATAAAATATATATTATACTGGAATTATAAAATACCTATTTATCATTTAGTTTTCATTCCTTTAAAAATGAAAAAATAAATGAAAGTAGTGTGCATACGTACGTATGGCTTACCGTCTCCATGAACGGTGCATTTCATTTCATATGTAAAAATTTTATGGACTATTATAAATACATATATAGTGGATATATATAATATATATGATATATAAATCATGAATATAATCCGGGAGATAATTTACTTTTGACCATATGGACAATTTGTAATTATAACAAGTTCATTTTTGTACTCAAATTCTGAACATCGACAAAATATCCGATATGAACTCAAATAAATAATAATTTTTATAGCAATGTAATTAGTGATATAGAGGAATTATAAACTTTTAAATGGTTCTAATTCATTTTTAAATTAACTTAAGTTTATTATTCTGGAATAAAAATGAACAAACGAGTCATTTTGGACAAAGGGTAAGGGAACTTCTTAACCCAATTTTAATTCATTGGGTTAAACATATACTTCTTGATTATATAATGCTATGAATATGTGTGAATGACCTATTATTTTTTTACACATAATATCCACTTATATTTTGTGTTTTTATAATTTTCACATAAAATTATGTCATTGATTGATCCTTAATCTAATGATACAATATTTTCATTATGTCTCAATCTCCTTTAATTAAGGAATATCTTGATATTATGCCCCTTGATTATACTATAAGGTGTATATATATCAATTTTGACATTTTATATCATGAATTTATATATTCTCATGATATTTATAGTTTTCTTTGATATTATTCTTTAATTATATTTATTCAAGAGTTTCTCAAGTGGAAAAAGGGTCTTTAACTAAAACATCGATTTAAATGTTTTAAAGATTTATTCTTGTAAATCCTTATCTTAAATTTCCATATTTTGGAAATGGTTTTAAGGATTTATTTATATGGAAATTAATCATTTAAAATGTTAATTCAATTAAAATCATCAAAGACATATGGGACACTTTGATTCAAAAATCTATTTATTAAATGTTTTAAATGTTTTTGAAAATGGTTTGAGAAAGCATTTATTATGTAAATATCTTGAAATGATATATTTTGATTGCATTGTGAAAATTTTATCTTTCTTTTATGCATGTATTATGTGTTTTTAATATGATATGGTTCTTGGGAATTTTTTGCTTATACAGGTGGTTACGTGATAAACCTAGGGAAGGTGAGCCCGAGATAGCTCTCCAATGCATTGGGTAACGTGATGATGGTAAAAATCAATGTTTTTACTAAGAGATTTAGGGAATATAATGTGATGGGTATTCCAAATGTTACTCCCTATGAAGTCGTGAAAACTAAAATGTATGTATAATATGGATTCAACAAGTTACCTTTATGATTTATGATTTCCATGTGTTATTGATGAATCTTATGATCTTGTGTGGTATGTTAAATATTGAAAAGTATGATTTCATTGAATTTTATGTATTGATGGACTAATGTTTTCTTTTCTTTTTTTATAACTCTTACTGAGATTTTTATTCTCTACCAAGTTTTTAAATGTTTTTCATTGGAATTAATGATGAATAGGGTCAATAATGGTATCAAGGAAAATTCATGATGTCTAAAACAAGGAACTAGACATGTTTCTTTTTTTAAGAGTATTTATTTATGAAAAAAATAAAAACTAAGTTGAAGTTTCTACTTTATAATTTTTAAAATTTAATGTAATATTTACGGCTTAATTATCTAAATCTCTAAACCAAAAAAGATCCTCAATGTTAATTATTGACATAACACAAGATTATGTAAATATTATGGTAGGTTCATTATACCTTATCCCAATAAAACACCTCCAAAAATATCATTAATCACCTTAAAATACCATCAGTTAAAACCTATAAATGAGTGTTTAAGTATTTGAACTTTTGATCACCTTATAATCAATACCCCAAGATGGTATCCATAAAATTTAAGTTATCCTCATGTGAAAACATATATTCTTCCGAAATTAAAACAATCATTAATCCATAAATATATTCAAAACAATTGAATATTTTCTATAAATCTAAAAATGTAATAAACATCATCAATAATGAACTAAATCATTTTTTACCAAATCACAAACCAATTTCAAGTTTATAAATACTATTAATGTTGATCATATATTTTTTAATGGCCTAGAAATTCCATAATGTTACATTGTTTGAAATATGGTGATTGAGGTGTATATAGGAAGTCTTAAGGTTTTTAGAGGAGGAATGGAAGATTTTGGATGTTTTTTGGAGGAAAAAGTGGTGTTTTATAGGTTGAAGGCAGAAACTCACAGTAGTTCACTAGGGGTAACACCTAATGGAAGCACACTGGTGGTGCCACCTAATTGTAATACACGATAGTAGCACATGATGATAGTTTCCTAGTCATATCACCTGAAAATATCACATTGTAAATAGCACTTGATGGTATCACCTGACGATATCACACTGGAGGTATCACCCAGTGATAGAACACCTGCAGTAGCACTAGACAGTAGCACACTGGTGGTAGCACCTGACAGTAGCACACTGGAGGTAGCACCTGATGGTACCACGCTGGCTGTAGAACTTAATGTTATCAAACTTATCATAGAACCTAATGGTAGCACACTATCATTGTCACCTAATGATATCTTCTAATGGTTGCACCTAAATGTATTAGCTAATAGTATCATGTTCCAAAATTTCCAGTTTTTCCCTTTTGAATTCTTTTTTAATGAAAAATGATTTTAAATCCTTAAAATGGAATTGAAATCTATTTTAAATAAGTATGATTAGATCTTTCATTTACTGAAATTTTATATCCTTTTAAATGGATATACCATGTTGATTTGATGATATTCACATTTAATGCTCAATTAAAACTATATCAAATCCTACTAGTTATAGATCCATTCATTATAAATCAATGATCATTCCATTATTATGTTTGACTTTCTTTCTCTTGAAATGATAGGCTTCGATGACTTTTCCCTTACACTCTTGTAACTATGATATTATAGTTGGTTCGAGTTACCTATAGGTAGTTTCTTCCTATGCACATTGCCCCATTTTATAATAGAAAATTGTATAAATATTTTTTCTTCTTGGTAGGTGGTTACCCAATTTCACATCATTTGTATCATGATGGATGGTGGTAATATTTTTATACCTCTTGGGAAGATGGTTGCATCTATCTGTACCAACATAAATTAATCGGTTTAATTAAATTGGTGGAGATGGGTAAAGAAGTCACATATTTTTATAGCTTTGATATTATCATTGGTATTGTGAAATATACCGGTTAATTCATTGATGAAAACTATGGTCCTCAAGGGTATTTTCTTGCTTTTTGTTTTTGTTTTTATGAAACACTATTTTTTAAATTTTTATTATCAACCTAAATGGAAATTATTTTATAACTTTCACCCGGTTAAGGAAAGGGATTCCCATGTAAAATTATTCTAGTGTGAGAAATCCCTTAAACATGAGTGGTAAATGATAAAAATCCCCTGGATAAATCCAAATAAAATATGTGATGTGATGTGGAAATTATTATGATATATGAATGTGTGATGGGCTATGAGGTCATTTTGTGTGGTGGATGAGATGGAGTGTGGTGGTTATGTGGTGGTTGTGGTGAGGTGGTGTATGTGTTTGTGATGGTGGATGTGTGGGATTCTTATAATGTGGATTATGGGTTATTTGATGTTGTGATGTATAGTGTTATACTATTTTTATAGGGTAGTAATGAATTTAAATAAATGATAATGTTAAAATTGAAATGGCATGGGCTAGGTTGGTTTGAAAAATGTTTTCAAATGAATAATGGACACTAGAATCAAAGTGAGAAGTGTAGTTTAAATAGTAAATATTTATATAGGGAATAATTCTCTGGAAATATAAATAAATGTCCTGTGGAAATGGAATTGGTTGTTAAATGTAAAATCTAGAAAATAACTAAATTTGAAACAAAGGGGTGGAATGTGTAATGGGATGTGTGGATTATTTTGTGGGGTTTTCATTTAGTTTTGGTAGAAAACATGGTGAAATTGTGATGCTAGTTAGGGATGTTTGGAGTTGGTTAGTGGCTTGTTGTGAATCCATATGCTGGAACTACTTGTGAATACATGTGTGTATATATATAACACATATTTTCCTTGTTATTTTCTATATTCACCCCAACCATGTCGAGAACCATTGGTCTCCACCCATATATATATATATATATATATATTCTTTTACAAACATTCGGGTGATGAGGATGGCGAGCTAGCTACCCACTCTTTCTCGCACTCTCTTCCAAGCATTGATTACATGCATGGGTTTTGATGGAGAGAAGTCAAAAGTTCACTTTTGAGATGATGAGATGGATTTAGGGGTGGTTTCATGGTTGGATGAGGACATGAGGTTGATATCTTATACATTCATGATTCCCTACTTCTCTAGCAGTACCATAGCTCAGGTGTCTTCATGTGAGATTTTATATGATGACTATGTTTGGGGTGGTGAGAGGGGATCTGATGACCATGTTGTGGGGTGGTGAGAGGTGATGTGATGGTCTGGGTATCTTCGGTAAAGTTGTTATGTGATGGATGATTTGGGGGGTGGTGTGATACAATTGGGATACAAAGGAGGTGGAAGCACCAAGATGTATGATTTTGGGGTGTGGGAGTCGAAAATACATGTAAAAGTAATATTGAGTACCTTGTATCAATATTCTTTTATTAAGTTATGATACTTGGATGCATGATTTGTTGAGCATTCACTGGTGAGGATGGGCTTGTTTAGCAACCCTATTTTTTTGTTCGGCTTGTTTTTTTCTCACTAGTGCATTAGTATGATTCTTTCACATATACATGAGAGACTTTGGAAACCATACTTAGTATACTTGTATTCTTACCCTTTCTATATAAATAGTTTTTCAGATTTACAAGAGGATTACGTGGACCATGCTGGCCATTACTAACTCAGAAATTTATACATTTTCTATGTCACTTCCTTATCTATTATTTTGGAACCTATTCTTGGAGGCTTTTGTATGTATTTATTTTATTTACACATGTATTGTGGGTTTATTTTAAGTTAATTTATATTATTTCATAGAGTTTATTTCAATTTATACATCTTATATCCCAATATTTTTTTCTTATATTGGGTAATGCATCCTATACCAAGATATTTTTATAAACATGGTGCAAGTCGCCAACCCGAGTCTGACTAGAGGCAAGAATCGAGGTTCATTATCTCCCTTTCATCATTGACAGACCAAGAGGGGTACCTTTAGAAGGAAGTGGTCTTTATAGAGTGGTGTCAAATGTAACGGGCGAGGGATATCATATAGTTTAGAGTTAATCACTATGATTATTTCATGGGTTGTAAAGGAAACAGTCCCAGTTTATCTTGGTTTATGACATAGGCCATTGAGATCATCTAGGACATATGATTTTAGGGGGTCCCATGATCTAGTGCATGTACTCTGATATTATTGAATGACCAAGTGATGTGGTGCTTCATTCAAAGAAGATACCTATGTGATGTAAATTCATTTTTATGACATGCATTCATATATAAATTTCGATAGTTTTGAGGAAGATAAAATTAATTAAATAAATATAAATTAAATTACATACTACTAGTATTATGAAATAATTTTTTCCCTTATAGTTATGTATCATGGTCATCGTTCACAAGTGGACTACGCAGCGGTGGGTTAGCAGTCTGAATATGTTGATTGTTGGAGGGTTAATATGATTGATTTTTATGATTATTGGTAGAGGACATTGTGTTCTTTTAAATAGTAAGTTCTAGGGAGATATGAAGGAAGAATATCTGAGGTGAAGATTGACAGTTGTTTGTTGGAGCTGAAGATCGATTTTGGTTAGATATGGTGCATGGTAGAGTACTAGGTTTCATTGGATGATAGATAGATAAGTGGAAATACTCATTAGTGATGAACATTATTCTTAAGCAAGAAAAAGTAGGAATTCATGTTGTGGTAGGATTTACAAATGGATTTTCATTTAGAGTTTCTATCATTGACCATAAATGAAGTTAAGAAGATGGATTTTCGCTCTCTTAAATAGGGGATCATTTCATTGTGAGATCTTGGGATTAATTTCATGTATTTTTTAGTTTCTCCCTCAACCTTTTTCTGGATGAGGATTCTCATGTTAAGAATCTTGAAGAGGCACTACATCCTTCTATATAGTATGTGGTGACTCCCTTTACATTTACAACATACATGGAAGTTCATAATAAGATGTGGGTGATAGAGAATATACATTTTCAAGGTGGTTTACCATTAGAAATGGGATATAATTTTTCCTTGAGGGGCAGTGTTTCCTATGGAAATTTTCAACTACTAGGGCCTTTGAGGTTTCATCTAGTAGGGATTCGAACTCATCAGCTTCCTTTCCAGCCTTCTAGGGATAGTGATTTCCGTTCTTTTATTGGGTTATTACAGCCAGAGTCTTTTTTCTATGAGATTATTGAAAACCGTTAGAACTAGTGTATGATGGTTCTCTTATCCCAATTATGTAGGATAATTCAGGTATGCTTTAGCCTCAGTAGTTGTTTCTAGTAATCTCATTTCAATAGAAATGGAACTAGGGTTATTCCCCACATAGGGGGAAAGTACGAGGTAGAGGTCTTCATTAGGATGTTCCCTATTTTTATGGCCCTTTACCTAGTGGGATCATAGATGTGGCCATCAATATAGAGGTATAGGAGATGGGTGTGTATAGTTGAATGCAGTGGAGGTAGCAGCTCCAGAGTGTCCAGATATCATTTGGAGAATGATAAGTTTGTTTTTTACCCTTTTTTATGCCTTGTTCGACTTGGGATATTATCAAAAATTTATTTCACCCAATAATGTTTGTTATTTGAATCTTGAAATATAGGGGATTCACATGACCTGAGGGGTTAACTATGCCAGTCAGAGTCCAGACTAACTTATTTGATGTGTGTTAAGGATATAGACTGGTGATGGGGCCACATCAGTCATGTGGGGATATTTTCATTCTTAAGATACATCCTTACAAGGTCATCCCTGAAATAAGATGGTTATATATTATTAATTCCCTTATCATATACTTCTTGAGGTGAGTCATGTTCTCATATGCAAAAATAAATATTGTAGCCCTAGTTGGCGAGTGATGTCATCCATTGTCTAGTAGATGTATAGAGCCCATTCTTAATTCAATGGTCCATCTCTGTATGTAATTATTATATAATGGGATGGGGTGGTTACCAAGGTTTGAAGGTGGTTTTGGATGTTTTTACTAATCAGGTACTGACACTACTCCCTTGACATAATGTTGAGTTTGGGAAAGATCTTAAGCCTGATGATCCTCCTATTTCAATGGAACCCTTTCATATCGAACCCTCTGAGTTTTGGGAGATGATTATTCAAATATATTATTTAATTAAAAATGGTTTCATCCAACCTAGTGTGTAAACTTGGGGTTTTTTATTGTCATTTTACAAGAATGTGGATTGTAATATATAGTCTTGGAAAGAAAAATGGAAGTTGAACTAGGTGATAATTAAGTATCACAATCCTCTTCTGAGGATCGATCATATTTTTGACCAGTTTAGGGGAGATAATTATTTCATGAATATTGATCTGTGTTGTGGATATCCACATCTGAGGGTGAAGGAGGAAGATTTTTCAAAGACTACCTTCAGATGTGGTTATGGGCACTTCGAGTTTGTGGTCAAGTCGTTTGGTGTCACTAATTCACCAGTTCTTTTCAAGTGACTTGTCAAATCCATGTTCTATAAATTCCATGACTTGTTTTTATTCATGTTTATTGATAATATATTGATATGATTTAGGTCATAATAAGAGCATGTTGATCATATCATAGCCATCCTATAGGATCTTAAAATCCTCTGTTATTATGGAATGTTTTCCAAGTGTATGTTTTATACATGATAGGTTCATTTCCTCGATCGTGTTGAATCCTAGTAGGTATTATTCATGGATAGGTTGAAGGTCAAGGTAGTTGTTTCTTGGGAATCACCTAAGAACATGGTAGAGGTTTATAGTTTCCTTGGACTTGAAAACTATTACTAAAGGTTCTTGTCTGATTTTTCAGGGATTGAAGACTTGTTAATAGTATTCAATAGGATGGAAAAGTATTTTATTTGTACTGATCAGTTTTAGACTTCAATTGACTACCTAAAGGGGAAATTGCTCATTTCTATAGTGATTCAATTTTAAATGAATGTATGATGTCTACGGTATTTTGAGGCACTCCCCATATGGGCTTGGGATTCATCTTGATGATGCATAAGGAAGTTATCTCTTATAGGTCTAGTTATTTATGCCGCCATAACCATAACTATGCCACCCATTACATGAAGATATAATAGGTTGTGTTTACTCCAAGTTTGTGGTTAAATTACCTCATTAAAGAGTGTTTTGGGGTATTCAAAAATCATAATATTTTTAGGTATATATTTTCTCAGTGTGATATAAAAATATATCAATAATTTGGATGGAGGTTCTTCAGTATTGTAATTTTGATATCCCCTACACCATTGGAATGGGGTACATTGTGGATAGTGCTTTGAGTAAGAATTAATTTAAGAATATGGTTTGGTAGTTTGGGGATTATTGGAAAGTGATGAAGGATTTGTAAGACTGACACATAGATGTGAGGGTGGTTTATAGTGAATATTTTTTGCTTCGAATAATAGTGCAGTCATATCTGATGTGGCATCTAGAGGAGTCTTGATGGGGATACTTAGTGTAAGAGGTGATGCATGATTGTTTTGTCCACGATGATGATTTAAATAGATGGTCGGAGGATGGTAGTAATTATATGTTATTTCCAAGGAGGTTTTTTCTTTCGATGATGATCCATGAAGTAGTCTTTCATGAGTTTCATAGATCACCTTTAGTGGTACACCTAAAAGTGTCAAATATTTAGCTTGGTATGAGGATGAATTTTTTGTGGCTCAAGATGAAATGGGTAGTGGCATAGTTTGTGGCTTGATTTATAGTTTTCTAGTAGGTAAAGATTGATTATAATGTTCCTATAAGTCTGTTAAATCTCTTATATATTCTTGATTGGAAATAGGATGAAATATAAATAGACTTCATCACATGATCACCCTACGATCATGAAGGTTATGATATTATCTGGATAATCATGAATTTGTTGATGAAATTGGATCCATTCCAAGTGATAAAGGAGTTGGACATAGTGTATTTTTTTTGGAAAAGTGGTATGTGGATGATGTTATGTGTCTTCATAGAGTCATGAGGTCCATTTTCATAAACTGAGATGTTCATTTTACCTCACAGGTCGGGAGGGGATTTCAACATGATTTTGGCTCTCAACTATGCCTCAAAATTTATCTCCACCTTCAAATGGATGGATAAATGTAGTAGACTATATATACACTGTATTATATGTTTTAGACATGTATCTTAGAGTTTTTTGGATATTAAGAAAATTATTTACTTTTGGTTGAGTTTTAATAATGCAATAACATTAACTGATCAATCGGTGTGGCCTTGTTTGAGGATTTATATGTGTTTCCTTGTTTTCCTCTATTATGATGTTATGAGGTTAGGAATTCAACAGTTCATGGACTTGCTAAGGTGTATTGAATGATATATAAGGTTCAGTTGGTTTGATAGAGGATGAAAGCATTAAAGGATAGGAAAAATCCTTATGTTAATTGCAGAAGGATGACCTTGGAGTTTAAGGTTGGAGTATATGTGTTCTTGAAGGTTTCCCCTCAATGTGGATAGTAGAGGTTTGACACGGTGAGTAATATATCACCCTAGTATTTTGGTACTTTTATGGGGATGGGGCACATTGGTTTAGTGGATTACTGGTTGGAACTTCTCCCAAGAATGGACCATATCTATGACATCTTCCAAGTCTATTAGCTCTGTTAGTTTCTTCACAATGACTCGCATGTCATTAATTTGAGAGAGTTCGATATGGAGGATGATGAGACGTTCATGCAACTACATGTAGAGATCCAGGATCATCAAGAGAAGGTTCCATATGGATGGACCATTACCATTATTTGTGCATTTTAGATGCATGGTGGCCTAGAAGAGAGTACTTAGGAGAATGATATGTTGATGAGTGCCTAATACCTGGGGTATTTAAAGTTATTTAATAATTAATTTTTCCTTTTGGTGCTCTAATGTCATTTTTTAACCTTGTTATACTATATAATATATGATTCTGCCTTACTGGTATGATTTGGAATTAAGACTTCAATGCATAAAAATAATGGAAAACCTAATTCCTAATCAAGACATGTTATTCTTTGATGTAATTGAAACTATGCAGGTGGGTCATTTCCAACCAAATAGGATATTATCTTGGCATGGGTGATGTAATTTATTGATTTATGTTACTGGGGATCTATTTTGATATGATTGTAGGATTTTTTTTTTGACTGGCCTTTATGGAGGTATATACAGTAATTTAGTGGTTGTGTGTGGTTATTTGAACATTTTCATTTTGTTGGTGAGTTTTATTATAAGTGGTATTTTAGATTTAACGACATCCTTGAGAGGTATCTTGAGAGATAAATGTCTGGACCACTTGCCTATTTCCTTATGGGATGGTTTTTATTCTCAAGGGTGATAATTTTTTGAGAGGTATCCTATGTAATGGCATAGACCTTCATCCCAATTACATTATAGGGAATCTAGGGATTATGGTGTTTCAGGGAAGTACAAAGGTTTTGGGAAGAGGATATGTTGATTTTGGAGGTGTTTTGGAAGTAAAAGGGGTTTTTTTAGGATTAAAGTAACACCTGATGATAGGACCTGATGGTAAGACATTGGCAGTAGCACTTGATATAAGCACACTGTCTATAGCACCTCACAATAGCACCTGAAGGCGGCATGTTGTTGGCATCACCTGACGATATAAACCTGGAATTAGCACCTAGTGGTATCACCTAATATCAGAACACTTGAGGTAACACAATTATAGTATCACTTGATCATATCACAGTAGTAGAAGAATATGATGGTAATACATTAGCAGTAACACCTAATAGTAGAACATCGGTGGTTTCACTTGATGGTAGCACACTGGCAGTATCCCCTGATTGTAGCGCACTAGCAGTAGCACCTGATGGTAGCACACTAATTTTAGCACATGACTATAGTACACTGATAGTAGCACCTACCAATAGATTCTAATGATATCCCCTAATAGTATCACCCAATAGTGGCATGTTCCCAACATTCCATAATTTCTAATTTTACCCTTTTACCTTAATTTAACCAAAAAAATGTATTTAAATATCAAATTAATGGAATTAATAGTTGTTTTAAAGGATAATAGTTATATATTATACTTATTAAAAGTGATACTTTTAAATGGATATACCATGTGGATTTCATTAAATAATCATTTAATAGTCAATTAAAACCATATCAAACCCCATGGGTTTTTTATATGTTTATTCTAAAGAGAAGGTATTTACTTCATTATTTTTAGATTTATTTCTATTGAGATGGTAGTTTTCAAAGCTTTTCCCTTGGATTCATGGAACTCTATTTCTAGATTTGGATAGATTTTCATGTATGTGGTTTCCTCTTATGTGTGGTCCCCTTGTTTTTTGGTGTAGTAAATAATGTAAATCTTCTTTCATCTATGCAGTGGATGCCTTTGTTTCTCATTATTTGTATCATGTGTTAGGTTTTTATACTTTTGTTAACTTTTGGAAAGATGGTTGCATAAGATAAATTAATTTTTTAAATTGAATTGAAGGGTAAGGGTTACACAATATCATGTTTTTATAGGTTTGATGTTTTTGTTGATATTGTGAAATATACTGGACAATGCACCGCTAAAAATCAAAGGGAATTCTGGTCTTTCCTTGTATTATATTAATTGTTTTATGCAACCCCTATTTTTTCTTATTATCTGTGATTACCTTAAATGGAAGTTGTATAATCACTTATATTTTTTTAATGAGGTTGTTTCCCATAGAAAATTATGAATTTGTGAGAATACACTTAAAATTAAAGTGGAATTGGTAAAATAATCCTCGAAATATTTGAAAAATTATATGTGAATTGTTGGGGAAGTTATTATGATATGTGAATTTTTGAAATGTTTTGAGGTCATGCAATGGGGGTTGGGATAGAAAGTGGTTGTGATGTGGAAGTTGTGATGGGAAGGTGGATGTGGTTGTGATGGTGGTAATGTGGGATTGTTTTTTTGAGGATGATGGTTTTTTTTCATTATGATGTGTGATATTATTCTAGTTTCATAAGTATTAATGGGATTAGAGAAATGATAATATTTAAATTGAAATTCTATGGGATGGTTTGAAAAAGAGGTTGAAATTAATAATGGGAACTTAAAAAAAGTGGGGTATGTTTTTTAAATGATTAATGTTTATGTAGGAAATAATGTACAAGAAATATAAATAAATTAGTTATTGAAATGGAATTGGTTGGAAAATAGGGAATTCTAGAAAATAACTAAATATTTTAAGAAAGGGTGTAATGTGAAATATAAGTCATGTCTTGTTTATGTGTTGTTTTCATTTAGTATTGGTAGTAAATGTGGTAATGTTTGGAGGATAGGTGGTAATATTGGGAGTTGTTAGTTCTTTGTTGCGAATCTATAGGTTGGTATATGGTGTGGATATTTTTATATATATAACATGTAAGTTACTTTTTATTTTTTATATGCACCCCACCCGTATTGGGAACCATGTTCTAAAACACATGTGTATATATATATATGGCAGTGTTTTCCAAATATCTCGGTGATAAGGATGGAGAGTTTTATACTAGATCTTTCCCACTCTCTCTTCTAGGTGTTGATGGCATACATGGGATATGATGAACATAAGTCAAAAGTGAACTATTGAGAATATGACATGAATTATAATAGGGGTAATTCCTGGTAATAGGAGGACACAGGGATGATTTCCTGGAGTTTCATGATACCTTACTACTCATGTTATTACATAGCCCATGGGTCTTCAAGTGTGTTTTTATGTAATGACCATGTTATTGGGTGGTGATAGGTGATGTGGTGACTATGTGTTGGGGTGGTGATGGGTGATGTTATGTCCCATGATTCTTATGGAGAGAAGTTATGTGATGATCATGTTGTGGGGTAGTGTGATGAATTTTTGATACATAATTGATTGAAGATTCATGACATATGGCATTGGGGTGTAAGAGTGGAAAATTTGTGGGAAAGTGGTGTATGGTACCCTATATCGATGTTTTTTATTTTTTTAAATTATAATTAGATGAATTATTTAGTAAGAATTTAATGGCGAGGACGGTCTTAGTTAACTGTCTTGTTTTGGTTTTTTCGATTCTATTATTTTCTCATTGGTACATTTGTTTGCTTATTTCGCATGTACATGAGAGACTATAGATTACCTATTAAATATACATGTATGCTCACCCTATATATATAAACTATATTTGAGTTTTTTTATGAGGATTAGGAATACCATTGTGGGAATTTCTAGCTCAAAGAATTGGATAATTGTTATGTCACTACCTTAGCTTTTATTTTGGTACTTGTTTTGGGAAACTTTTATATGTATTTTTTAATTTACAAATGCTTTGTGGGACGATTTTGGGTTTATTTATATTATTTCATGGACTTTATTGTGGGTTTTTCATCCTATATACAAATCTTGTTTTCATATAGAGGAAATTGCCTCCCATATCATGGTATTTTTATAACATTGGTGATAGTATTAGAATCGGGGCATAATGAAGGCAGGACACGTATCTCCCTTTCTTTATTACCAGCCCAAGAGGGGTACCTTTGGATGGAGAGGGTGATGAAATCTTTATCCAAGATAAATTTTTTTTAAATGACATAAAAAAAATTAAGTTTTATCTTTTATGTTAATCATGTGTTCTCCAAAAATATCACCTTACCACTAAATAACTTTTCTTGGTTATTTGTACCATTAAAAATGTGCTTCCAAATAATAAAATAAAAATTGTTGTAGAAAAATAACTATATATTTCATTATTTTTATAACTATAATATCATTATTATAACACTTATAAAATATAATTCTTGAATAAAAATACATAAAATATTAAATCATCACACTTACTTCTTAAACCATTAACCAAAATTCAAAATCTTTTTCCCTAATACATCTATCCTATAATATGAAATTTTAATCTTGTATTAAGATTCATCAACCTTAATTTAATCGTGATTCTTTCTTTTAATATAGGAAATATAATTAAAATAGCCCATACCTTTCATATGTAATTCGTATTATCTTCATTATCATTGGTAAATCCATTACTCATACAACCTTTTTGATTATCTAATCAAGCCATCCCCCTAAGAAATCAATTTCTTAATTCCCATATGTTATAAATTGAAATCATTTAACCATCTATGATACCATAGGGTGACCATTATTATCATCCATTATGTTAACTCGACTTTTAATTTTTCATATGAAATTAATTAATTTGTGTCCTTCTTTCCCCACTCAAAACGTATTTACTTCCCTCTAATACATTCATTTGAGTTCTTCTTCCCACATTCAAGACTTGATGGAAGATGAATCTTCATTCCTCCTTAGTCTTTATGAAACTCCATATTTCCCATATTAGATGTTTCCAGAATCATACTGATGTTGATATTTCTAATAATATAATGAGATAACTAATTATAAATAATAACAACACATCACTTTCCATCTATTATATTAATTGGTTTCTCGTGAGGACATTCATTCCATTGACTATCACATTCAACATTAACCTGACTCATTCATGTTCTATCAAGTACCTAAAACTAAGATGCATAGTATGAGCAATAATAATCATAGTGAGAAAACAAATTACATTGTAAAATCATTTTAATAATTTCTATATCATGAGACCCTATATTATGAAGACTTATGTTTAATGTAAATCATTCATGATCATTACTAAAACATCAAGATTCTATTATATACATATATTTACACATAGAGTTCTCACAAAAGTTTTATCATCCTATTTTCCAAAGGTTAACTAAAACTTACTATTATACCAATTATAGCAACCTATTATTTTCATATAGAGATATCACATATTAATAGATGAATATTCATTACATAATAAAATGATCCATGCCAAATTCGTATACTTGTAGTTCCTTTGTAATCTTAGACACATATACAACTATTTCAAAAAAATATCTAACTCATCACCCACTATGTTATTTATAAAAATAACCCTTCATAAACATATCGTAATAAATAAATTTTTTCATAACCTAGGGAAAGGAAACATAAAAAGGGAGAGATTAGAATCCCAATAAGGGTAAACAAGTGAACATCAATGATCACTTGAGAATAACATGAACATAAGGAAACAAATAACATGATCCATGAGAGAATAAAATTGGCATAAGGCATAAGTTTCTTGCATACACAAAAGAATAAAAATCTTTTCCATATTAGTAAGGTCTCATTGAAAAAACTATCATTGTGGAATGGGTTTACTCCAAAAACCATCATAGTATTCAAGGTTCACTCACAAGACATCAATTGTGGATAAAGTCCCTTTCTTAACTCAGTTTACTCCCCATTTTATACAAATTTATCTAATGAGATATAAATATTTTCCCAATAAATTAGAGGGATATATATGACCTATCCATAGTTGGTTATAACATGAACACCTTACTTAGTTATAATATATACATTATAATTGGTTATAACATAACCACAATCATTATTTATAATGTAGACATTGCCTTTGGTTATAATGTAACCACCATATTTGGTTATAACATAACCACTATCCTTGGTAATAATGTAACCACCTTCGTTGGATATAATATGACCCCCTTCATTAGTTATAATTTAAAAACCATAACATAATAAAAATCATACATATATGTTTCATATGATAATAAAACATTCATCATATATTAACCTATAAAAAATTGGTTTCATAAAAATTTCATTATAGAATAACCCATGGAAGGGGACCGAGTTTAATAAACATATTTTCATCATAATCGTAATACAACTAGATATATAATAAAGAGAGTATCCTTGGATCACATACCAATTAAATCATAAGGGAAATAGTGGTTTATTATTTTTTATTTATATAAATACCATTAAAATATCAATAAAACATTCTAGAGGAAGATAACCTTACCATTTTGAAATCCCTTATTCAAAATATAAGAATTTAAAATATATTATAGAATAAAATTTCTTTTAAAATAAACATGGAAGCATAAAAATAAATCTTAAAATAATTGAGAGTTCATGATGGTGGTAAATTCCGTTCATTCTTCATTAGTTAAAAGAAACCATTCCTTTTACACCTTTGAAAAAAAATCAAATAGTTCCTCATTCTAAAAATAAAAAGAATATTTCTTTTGATATATTTTTTAAAAATTATGAAATATAAAAAAATGACTTAAAAAATCATAGGATAATAATAAAAAACATTCATTAAAACATTTTTTGAGAACACAGATATGGAAGAAAAAGAATGTTCGACTGAATAGAGAAATAAAGTCAATTTTACTTAAAATATGTTTTCTATCTCTTGAGTATTTAAGTTAGGTAAATTATATGAAAATATGTGTTGTCATGAAATAAATATTTGAGAATAAAAATAATGAGTTTCTTGAGATTAGTATCATAATATTTCATCATCATAAAAAATATTGATAAATAATGAGATTGTAATATAAAACACTTACCACATTGGTAACTTTTGAATCATAAGATCCATGAAATAATAAAACATATATGGATATGTAAATACCAATAAAATTAAAAATAAAAAAATATATAAATTCTTGGTTATTATATATATCATACAAAAGAAACTAGTGTTGAATATGGAATGTGTCTCAGAGATATAAAAATGTGACAAAAATCCATACCCTTAGGTATGACATCCTTCATATGAATTGAAATATATTTTATAATTAAAATATATTAAGTATATATATATATATTATAGATACATAATAATATATATCATACCATATATTATTTACTTATAACTTGTTATGAACCATTTATTACATATTATTTAAAAAATTCATTGTTTCAGGTGATATCTACATCGTTTTTCACATCTGTTTTGGTCCTTTTATTTAGATCATGGTTACATAATCTACAGAATTTTAAACATTATATAAATATCCCAAATAATAATTATATATATATTTTAATTAATTAATAAAAATATAGATATAAAAATAAACAACATTATTCACGGAGATGGTAGGTTTTATGTACGCATAACCATTATTTTTATTTTTTCGATTGATTGGATGAAATAATGTTCAATAACAAATCAAATTTATTGTAAAATTATTATATCATATATATATATATATATTCATTAAATACATCCTTATTATACTCCAATTAAAACATAAATGAAAAAAATCGCTTCGCTTCGTGGAGGTGGTAGTCTACACGTATGCACAATCAGTATTATCATTTTCTAATGGTATGGAAGGTAAAAATGTTGATATGATATTATAATTAAAAAGTTTTAATTATTTGATAATTATAATATTTAACCATTAAACACATAATAATACCCATCAATAAAATGTGGTGATGATAAATTAATTGTATCGCTACGTGGAGACGATGAGTTCTATGTACGAATGAGCAATATTTTCAAATCTCATTTGATGGATAGAGGGTGAATAAGTATGGTTTCATAATCATAATAACAATTAATTATATTATGTATATTTAGTTTTTTATTTTATTATTAATATAATATATTTATAAGAGGTAAAATAATAATTAAAAATCAAGTGATCAATTAATGTGATTACATATTCTTTGAAATAAATCCTTTAGATTTTCATTAAGGGAATTAGGGTTGGTTTTTTGGGAAGACTATAACATATATAAAATTAATAAATATTTTTATAATCACTTTTTATAGGGTTTGGTCAAGGTAAAATTCTAAAGGGGGTTTTAGTAAGAGAAAGGAGGGGTTCCATTTTATAAATTAGGGGAGGGGCAATCTTGGAATTTTATAAAATATTTAATTAATTTAACTTAATTTTTATGTAAAAATGGAAAATATTTGATAATATTAGATTATAATATGCGTATGATTGGAAATACTATCGTAAAATAAAACTTACACAAGTTTGGATAACCTTTTTAGCCTTATCTTATTGTTTTTACCCTTTATTAACCCTATGACAATTATAATAATATTCATGTTTTATACACTTTAAGTGTTAATAGTGTCACTATAAAAAGAAAACATATCCATAAATATACCATTTATGATTTTTAAAATCATATATCATTATTTTTTCACAATATAATATTTTTATTCATTTTATTTTCTTTAACAAAATATTATTTATTATAAAAAATCATTAATGTCATTTTTTACACTATTCATTTAATTTGACATTAAATACATCAATAAGAGGGATATATTAGAATATAAATCTTAAAAACCTACCTAGTATGTCATATATATCTACAAAGTTCACGGGATACATTAAAACATTAAAATTATATCATGTTTAATATTTTTTAAAATCATTTTTATTTATTTTCTCTGTTAATTGATTAAATATTATGTTAGTGTTGAAAAAACATTTATGGTTATTTTATAATATCTAGAAATTATAAATAAATTTATTTAATTAATATCAAAATTTATAGTTATATTCATTCATAAATTTCTTTAATCATAATGTGGATACATAAGAGATAAATAAAACTAAGAGAGTGACATTTTGTAACTTTTTTAATTTAAATATGATATAAGTAATTTTCAAGGAAAAGTATCCCTTAAATAACTCATTATAAATAATAAGTTTCTAATTTTTGAATATTTATTTTCCATTTAGAATTAATATGATAATATATGGCCTTATCACTTTGTTTTAACATAGATTAACCTGATTTACCCTTTATCGAGCTAATAAATTTCACCACGGTTACTATTCATATTGACCAAAAGGAAAAGGGACCTATTTACCAAATTTTAACTGCCTAATTAAAAATATGTTATAAATTTGATTAAATTAAATTTCTAAAATTTTCATAAAATAATTTTATGAAAAGTGCACAACATGTGATGAAACCCATTTTTTAGAAAAAATAAATATTTAGGCATAAAATATGGTTTATTCATATACCATGATTAGAGAAATATTAAATAAATGTTAAAATGTTTGATTTACGATATAATATAGTTTTTATTTAAATAATTTAAAAATATTTATTAATTAAATTTATTAATATAAAAACATATTGTGCGAATAAAAACTGTTTTTTTAGAAAAATGAATTTTTATGTATAAAAATGTCTTTACCAAATTAAAACATAAAATTGATCTTGATGAAATTAATTTGATTATTTAAATTACATATGAACTAAATTTAATTTAAACCCATTTTTATACAATATATAACTTTGTACATTCTTGATACAAAAATACAATTTTCTACAAAAAATATTATTTTTCACTTTTGACTAAACAATCAATCTTTTCATAAAAATATTAGAACCTAACCCTCATATGATTTTTATAAAATTATTTAATAAATTTATTTATTTTCATCAAATATAATTTTTAAATGTGTAAAAAAATAAATATAATATTATCTCACAAAAATCAATAAAAATCATTTAAAATGAAAACATTTTTAAATCATAATATAAATTTTCTAAAATTTTATTGTTAATTTAAAAATAAGTAATAAAAAAATTTATACCATGTAGTAACTTTTTATATAAGTCACAAATTAGTTAATTTTATTCATTAAAACAAATTTAACTATAAGGTTATAATGGTCACATAATAATATTTTAATAATATATTGTGGTAAGTTTAAACATAGTGTTGTGTATTACGCAAGCCATCGAAGAAATAAAATTATTTAAAGATGATTATTTTATAAAATATTGGGGTGTTACAAGTCATGTGATCCCATATAATCATATGACTGGGATACAGTTGATACTTTTTCAGTTGAGAGACATGGAAAATTTTGTGAAAATTACAGAATCTTGGTGGTAATGATAATTGATATACAACATTAAAAATAAGTTCAAATATCTAAAATGGTACCATATATCAATGAGTTAATTTACATTAAATTTTTAAACAATGATTATGAAATCAGAGGGACACTTTTATAAATACACGGTCACCTAGATAAAAAGATAATGGGTGACGATGATGATCATTAAATGATTTATGTCAACTATGTGATATAGTGAACCTATTCCTAATTATATGAATCATCTCAGTCATTTAATGCACAAATTTTGGTCCTAATATAGATGTTTCATTATTCTATACCCAAAAAAGTTCAGATCAACATGGATATTTATAAAATTACTCAAATAGATCCATCTGTATCATGTTTATTAAATTTTGTTATATGAAAACTCCACTAATGTCAACTAATCCTCCCATTAGCCACTAAAATCCATAATAAAATCTTATAGTATATATTCTAGCGTATAAATCATAAATTATAAATATCCATTTATATAATGATGATATGTTGTGCTCATAATAAATTATGTACCCAATGGTTGATAAAGTGATTGCAAAATCATAGTTCTTGGTTGGAGATGATAGAAACGGGTATTCCATGAAATTTTACCACTTCCTGAATGTGGATATTTTCTAATTAATATACTATATTTTATTCATTAATTTGAATGAATTATGATGAATTTTTGAGTTGGTATACAATAAAATATATTTAATCGTGAGTCAAAATACTACATGGTAAACCCATGATGATGTTCATAACTGTTTCCTTCAATTTTCATATGGGTATAGCTAAAGATTTTAACATTCCAACCGTTCATCATTGCCTGGCCTTGACCTGATAATAGGTTAGGAATTTTATAACACAATCATCCACATTTATTTTATGACCAATAAAAATGATTCCTACAATCTTTCTATGTCTTTTCAATTCTTGGATGAATTCCCCACAAATAATGGAGATAAGAATAAAGAAGTTGTTCTTGACAAAAGGGTAGAATTTATATCTAGTCTTGAAATTATATCAAGGAGTTTCTATCTTGATTTCATTAATCAATTTACTCCCAATCATCAATTTTAATTGTTCACAAGATTCTGTATCCAATTTATTATCCAACATTTTTCTTAAATCATCATCCATAGAATTTCCTTCTCCAGGTGAATAAACAAAGTCAACATAAAACATTTATAGATATTCCATCTATAATATTTGTCTCTGTTTCAAATTCATTTGTGAAAATATGCGTATCTATTTTTTATAATCCTTAAATAGAGTTAATTTCTCACCAAAGAGATAATGGCACCATGTCTTCAAATCATGAACCTTCATATCCAATTCCATGACTTTCCTTGGATAATTATTTTTAGTAATTTTTAATTTTCATGATCCATAAGCTAAAATATGATCACCATTCATGATAACATAGATTATCCTTGATGCATACATGACATAAAAACCATATAACCATTATAATTTTTTGGAAAAACATGAATTGGTGTCAAAGTGAGCCTTGTTTTAACCTCTAAAAAGGATTTTTAAAAATCATATCTTTAAAGTAATTGAGTGCAATTTATTTCAATCATTGTAATATAATATGTTATGCATGAGAATTCCTAGAAAAATCAAAAATAGTTACCTTATAATTCCATAATTATATGTATCTTAAAGAATTTATTTAGTGGTTGGAAAGAGATAAAAACTTCTATAATTTTATGGTTTACTGATTTTTTTTTTCTCAGAAATGAAATGTACATGAAAGAAAACGTATTGTATCAATAAATCTCAATTAATAAATTATTCATATTACCAGTTCTCTCTAAAAATGATCAACACAGTCTATAAATTTTCTACATGGTCTTTTCATGTTCAATAATACCCCATAATTTAATATATGAATACCACAATTAAATAGTCTAGGTATTATTGAAAGAAATAATTCATTAATTCAATAAAAACCAATGGTGCATTTGTAAGACCAAAGGGCATAACCAGATAATAATAATGGTTATAACTACTCTTGAGATCTATTTTTGGAATATATTATTTTTTAACCCAATTTTGGTGATACCCAAAACATATATTTTTTTAGAGAACCACTAGGAGCCTTTAAATTGAACAAATATATCATCAATTCGTTGAAGAGTAAATATATTATCTATTTTAACCTGGTTAAGTTTATTATAATCATCACCTATTCATAAAGTACTATCTTTCTACTTTATAAAATGAATTGAATCAACCCAAGGTGATTTCATTGGTCTTATGAAACCTTTACATCCCAATTCCTCAAACTGGATAATAAAATAATTCAATTATATTAGTTTCATTCTATAAGATGGAAGTGAAATAGACTTTCTTCACAGAATAATATTAATAAAAATTCTACTTCCATTGGGCCGGTGTTATAAATTCCAATTTCTTATGATGTAATGACCAACATTGGAAACATTTGGGGTTGCTATTAGGGCCTGGAGGAAAGTTAACTAATCCAGCAGATTTTTTTAGTGATGTTCCACCACCTTGGGTATAGGTTTCAATCATCCACTACTTCCCAGAATTAGAGTTCCCACATGTACCCATGTAACATACTTTCCCATGAAGGATTCCCGATAATATCCCTTTCTTCCACTAATTCTCTATTAACCATATCTATATAATTATTAAAATATATTTTTACTACTTATAAATGAATTTATAACCACATTACTATCTTGAAATTTTTTTCCATAATGGACACAACAGTATCCACTTTTGGAGAGAAAAAACCAAGTTCATAAACTTATATTTATATTTCATCACTGAAATATTTTCATGCTTGGGGTTGAATAAATCAATCTTTCATTCTATCTTGAGGTTTTTTGAGTTGAATTACTTTTGAATAATTCTTAAAAATCCTCCCATGTATGGACTTGGTTTAATTTATCTTGGAATGATAAATCCCACCATTGGTGTAAATGATCCCCAAGCATATGGACTACTAACATGGATCTTGTATTAGTTTGGGTTCCAAGGAAATCAAAGATCTGATTCATTATGTTATTCCATGATTCTTCCTTTTCAGGTTCTGAATCCCCCTAAAATATTGGTGGATTTTATTTCTAAAAAAGAAAATAATAATCCATATATGGTGGTTTATCATTTTTATTTTTCATATCAATAACTTTAAAAGCTTTAAAAATTCTATGAACAAGCTATTGGTTCACATATGGATCAAGTGAAACCTTATTCTCATTGTCCTTTTCTTTTGAGTTTCTTGGTTATCTAACTATTGTTATTTCTTTATAGTATGAATAAAACACCACATAGTAACCACATAATATTAAATTGAAGGTTTATAATGTTCCAAATCATCAATAATGAAAATAATTATAACCAATTTTAAACAATCATCAAATATAATATGATAAATGTATTCCTAGTGTGAATTCTCATTTCTAATACATGATATTCTACACTCATCTACTAAACCCACGATGATGAGAAGACCACACTCCTCTAGGTTTCTAAGACATCTTTTATAATTAACCCAACCTAGAAACAAAATTTTCAGAATAAAGAGTTTAACTATGTATTATTTGATATATATTTCTAGTTATGAAAATTATTTTCTATTTACTATTATTCCAATACGAAGGACTGGACAAAACTGATACAATTTTAACATCTTGACCCTGGCCATTATCTTAAAATATATGAGGAGTCGGTAATCTTAAGTGATGTACCAAAGATACCAAAGGCAATAAATAAATTCCAAGGGATTTCTAAAATTTGGTGGCATTTTTATCACTATAATCAACCACAACCTTTCAAGAAAAAAACAAATACATCCCAAAAAACTATATGATGCATGAGCTGTGAACAATATTTCTCAATGAAATACCAACAAAAAAAATATCTGATTAGTATAAAGTGGTGAAATAAAGTGACATAATAGTACTAAAATAAATCCTAATATAGAAACATTGATGAATCATTACTCCAAACACTCCACATGATAACTCCAAGATCCAAACACTATCCGGAGAAAGTAGTATCATGATACTCCACTAGAGAAATAAGATATCATTACTTCTCTTATGTCATGAAGAATAATCTCTACATATTATCCAAAGTGTTTATGTAGGGGGTGAGTAATCGTACCCAGTAAATAATCCACATGAGAATTCCCAATTCATCCCAGCAGTACAAGAACAAGTCAGATAATAGTATAAAATATAATTTATAAAAAAATATAGTAACATAAAAAGTATTTTAACAATTCAAAACAATTTAAATTAAAAGTGGAATTATTTTATCCATTTATTACACTTGGAAAACTCATCCTATATTTCACACACATGCAATACATGATTATACCAATACTTATAAATTATAACTAATCTATCCACCAAGATGATCATTGGTGATAATCCTTCTGGTGCCTCTAATATTACACTATACACCATTAAATGGCCATTACCGTTGAAAATTAGTAGACACTTTCCATATATTACATGTTCTCACATATATTTATTTCACATAAATCATTTATTCCCTTTAAAACATTCAATTAAACATTTAAATTGTGTTAAACCAAAACCTAAATTTAAAACCATAAATCAATGGTGTTTCCAAAAACAATTAAAATGTTAATTTTTTACCAAATCAAAACTAAAATAGTTTCCCATAAAAATAATCCAACATTTAATTTAAAAAAACAAGAAAATCATTTTTTGAAAAACTAAGTCTTATAGTTATAGAAAAAGGTGAGAATATAGAGAATCCACACACCTATTATGATCTATTTCACCACTTTAGAATCATATAGAGAGAGTTCACCCATATACACAATAAAATAATCCTTGGTTAATATCAAAAAATATAAAAAAACATGTATTTCATCTTGTTTGATAAACCCTAGGAGGATATGGTGTAAAAAGGTTATAAGATTAATTTTTTAGTCTCAAATTGAATTAAAATCCCCCAAATTAAGATCACACATGGATCCATTACTCTTCCCACAAGATCAACACATGAATAGGTATTTAAAAAAATATTTTAACCATGGTCTGGTGGTGTCATCTATGGTCATGGTACCTTCGATCACACCAAGTCCATGAAACAACCACAAAAGTCACCAAGGAGTTTTGAAAAAATCCTAGATGTTTTGAATTAACCATGTGCTAAACTATATATTGGGTGGGTCTCCTCTATCCATGTTTCATAGACATGCCCCAAGAACACTATTCCCAAGCACACCCACTGACCATGACCTCCATTATTTATTTTGGTGTGTGTGTTCAATATATGCACACTCTTAGTGTACCACACCATCCACAAAGGTTTTTTTCTTCCCATGGTTCACAAAGAAATTCCCAAACACTCATGACCTATCCAATAATCCTACTTATACTCCCAAAACTAAAATTATACCATGAAAAGGCTTTAAGACATATGAGTACATTCAAAAATACTCAAACAGAGGGTGTTACATGTATCAAACCAGTGGCATACATGATAGGTTAATCATGATTTCAGGTTTTTTTAGTCTATCTCTCTTGATGTTTTCATGATCAAAAAATAAATTTGGCTTCAAACCATTTCATTGATTGATTTTCAATTATAAATTTTTCAATTTAAGTTATTTCATTGATGTTATTAATGTATACCATAAAGACAATAGAAAGAAAACATGTTGATCTAGTTGAAGGAATTGATCTGTTTTTATCGTGTATTAATACTATGTTATCAAGTATTAAGATCAATATAATTAATTATATATAATTTTAATAGAATCCACTTCAATATGGTGCAACAATTGTAGCACCGGTGAGCCAGTTCTTCTGTTTTTAACCTTCAAGAGCTTCAGTAAATCCATCGGCTTACTAGTGGGAATTCTAGTTTTATTACAGTCTTCCAAAAGACCATTTTCAGCGACTGTATTTTAATATCTTCCTGATAGGAGATTTACCTAACCATAAAATTCTAAGGTACCCATTGGATTTCCCAGGAAGTGCATCAGCCATTTGGTTTCATTGAGATAACTATTTCAAGGGTATATTTATTGCAGATAAAAATGTTATAAATGTGTTCTTCTTCATATTTAACAACCCCCATAGATTCCAAAATCTTCCCAACCATTTGGAGTATATAAATGTATTTCTAATGATGCTAGGAAGGTTACCCAATGAATATTAATTCCTCTCTTGTCCTTCATTCATGTTTGTCTCTTCAACAGGGAAACTCTAGTGGTTTTACTCCAAACACAAATTTAAAATATCCAATTAAATTAATTTATAAAATTAACTCTTCTACATCATTTAATTGTTACTCATTTCAATTTTACTCATCCTTTTGATATATTTGGGGTGGAATTGTAGTGTTTTTCTCTAATAATACCTCTAATTTTGTAAAATTGTGAGGGATGAGTATTTTTGTCATCATTAAAAATAAGGGAGTAAAAAAATAAACTTTTAAAACCAAGCTTAAGAGACATAGGGGATCACATAAATCTTTTTCCAAACTTATTTACCAAATTATTTTCCCTCTATCTTTAATTTTATTCAATTTCATCACTAAATATCAATACACACAATTGCATGAATTTGATATGACTTTTTCTTTTGTGATTTATCAATTAATCTTCTTTTTTATTAACTTTATACTATATATCAAATGTAAAAATTAATTATTTTATCTGGTTAATCATTTTATCATTTTATAATTTAAAAATTATTTAATATTAAATTTACCTTTTATGTTTGACTTAATTTTTAAAATAGAAATTAACCCCATCTCCCTCTTTTTATATAACTTTAACCAATAATTGGTATCAAACGTTTATTTGGGATTTTATTAAAAATAATTGTGTTTATTTTCTGGATTTTTTTTAACAAATCATAAATATTTTCAAATTTTTGGTCTTATTATGATGTTATATAATTATTATTTGCATGATCCATTTTTTATTTCATGTATTATTCTAATTGAAAAAATAATAGTTCAACCATTCTTAGTAGCATTAATTAACCTATTTTGAAAATGGTTATGCATGAATATATTATAACTAAAGAATATGAAGATAGATGGACTCCCAATGATTTTAAAATCATTGAAGTTAATAGAAAATCTATGAATGCATTACATTGTGGTCTTGATACAAATTAATTTAATCATGTTTATACATTTAAAATACCTAATAAGATATGAAAATTTTTAGATGTTACCCATTAAGGAACCATAATAGTTAAAGATACTAGATTATACATGTATATGAAACATTTTTAAATATTTTATATATATACTAATGAAACCATAACTAGTATGTTTACAAGATTTATTAATTGTTTAAATAGTTGAAATTTGATTGGGAATGATTTCTCTATAGAAACCCAAGTGAAAATGATATTATGGATCCTATGAAGCAATTAAAAGTATAAATTCATAACCATATAAGAAGATATATATGTGAATAAAATGGTGGTCTAAAAACTTATCAAAACCCTACTGATGTAAAAAAATACAATGAAGTAACAAGTTGAGAAGGAATCTAATAAAACCAAAGATGTAAAGAAAAATATCCTTTAAATCTACCAATGATGACTCATCGAGAGATGAAGTTTTATATTTTTATAAATTATCTAAGAAAATGAACAAATTATTACAGAAAAATAACCAAACCAATAAGGTGAATCAAAAATTGGAACCAGAACTGACATACTATGAAAGAAATAAATAATGGAAAATAAATCCTGAGTGCCCCAAATATAAAAATAAGGATATAGAAAAAAAAATAAGGTAAGAAGTCTCATAATGTCAGACCCTCTAGTATACCATGCCCTGTGAATATTCTCAATATTATAATAAAAAAAATATTATTTTAAATCTATAAAAATGAATATATTCCTCAAAATATATTTAATTGTCTCATTTTTATTTATCCATACCTTACTAAATTTAATGTTTAAGAGGAAATTTCTATAATTTTTTATTATTTATGACTTTATAGCATTTACCTGGGATTATTTCTTATCTCATAAAAGTTAATATAATGAAGAATTTTTCAGGTCTTGACAAAAATTAAGTATTAAAAAGGTTTAAAAATTATTTAAATATAAAGTGATCATGGAGGAGAATTTGAAAACAAGTAATTAGATGATTTATGTTATTCTCAATGCTATAATTACCCTTTTTATACTTCTAAAACCCCTTGACAAAATCATGAAGTAGATAGGTTAAATTCAAATGTCCAATAAATCACCCAAACACTTTTAAATGAATTTAATTTACCTGAATATATTTGGTTTGAGGTCAGTAATACTTCATGGTTTATCATTAATCATGATATTGAAATACATTTTCTCAAAAATACCCCTTATGAACTTTGGAAAAATAAAAAACATAAAGTGGGTTTTAAAAAAAATAGTTATAAATGTTTTTTCTCAACATCAAATACAATCTTGAGAATTTTGATTCAAGATATAAGGAAGTTTTATTTCTTGTGGAGTCTAAATCGAGAAAGAAATATAGATTCTTTAAAAAGGTAATAATACTTTATAAGAATAAATTTATGTCATTTATTATAAAAACATATAAAATAATTATTTCATTAAATTTTTAAAAATTAATATTTGAAATGATAATTTTAAATATAAATAAGTTGAAGTTGAAAAAGTGTCTCAATTAAATTATTTACCTAAATCTTTTAAAAAATTTAAAGATCATGCCCTTGAAAATTTCATTAGATATTTTTAAGTGGAAAATTATACAAGAAGATCATTCATAAATAAGGTTGAACATCTTGATTTGGTCTCTCACTTAGAACCCAAAGATATCAATATTACCCCTAATGGTGTAAATTGGGTTATTTACATGAAATATAAAATAAATTAATTCACTTAGAATGACATATGGAATTTCATGGAAATACAAAATGATCATAAAATCATATGATATAAATGGTTTTTTATGAATAATTTAAATAATCATGATAATATCACTATAAATAAAGCATGTCTAGTAGATAAAATTTATAACAAACAAGAAGGATTAAAATATGGTGAAACATTTTCACCTGTAACTTATTTATAATCCATTATAATATTGTTTTCATTCACCACTCACTATATTTTCAAACACATTCAATTGTATTTCCAAAAAAAACTTTTTAAATTATTTTATTAAAGAAAGTTTTTTGTAAAAAACCACCTAGTTTTGAAAATATTATTTTTCTAAATAAGTATTTCAAATTAGCTAAATCTATTTATGTTTTAAAACAAGACAATTGTCCTTGGTATGATCTTTTATATAATTTTATTTTATCAAATGGTTTAAAATGGTAAGATTCAATTTTAATAATTTTTCAAAAAAACACATATAAAATTATGTGTTACTCAATAAAATGTATATTTATGATGTGATTTTCATATCAACTATTTAATCACTTTATTTGTAATCCTCTTATTTGATGAAAAATTAATTTTAAATCATCTTAATGGGTGAACTATAATTATTTCTTGGTATTAAATGTTTACAATATAATGATTTTATTTTTATTACGAAAGGAAAATACCCTAATGAAATACTAAAATGAGTATTTATGGATCATGATAAAGAAATTAGTACTCCCATGAGTAAAACATGTAATCTAACATTTCATGAAGCAAATAAGTTGGTCTACAATAATATTAACATATGTATGATTGGTAGTCTACATTATCGTAGTATTACGTAGACTGGAATCATGTTTACTGTTTGACTTTATGATCATTTTCAATCAAATCCAAATGAATATCATCTCAGATATGTTAAAAAAATATTAATCTATATAAAATGAACTAAAAATCAGATCCTGTTTTATCCAAAATTAAATTCATTTGAATTAACGAGTTATTATGATGTTGATTTTGGGGGCTAAAAACTATATAAGAAATGTAAAACATTGAGATTCCACCTTCCTAGAAAATACTTCATCTCATGGGGTAGTAAGAAGTAGAACTCAATGGTTTTTTCTACAGATGAAGTGGAATACATAATCAAATAGGGTTTTTGCATCCAAATATTATGGATAAAATCCAATATTTTATATTTCAAGTTTCCATATGAATATATCCCTATTAAGTGTGATATCACTAGTGGAATTCATATTTCCAATACTCATATCCATCAGCCTTGAACTAAACATATTAACTATAGTCACCATTTCATAATAGAACATTTCCAAAATGGTGATATATTATTGGAATTTCATAGAATAGAATATCAACTCCATGATATTTTCACTGAACCTCTTTCTATCAATCATTTTTATTTCATTAAAGGTGAGTTAGTGATGTTATTCTTATGAAACATTCCATTTGACCATGTATTACTTGATCAACATTTTTAAATTTTTAATTGAAAATCATGAAAATCTTATTTTATCTTTCTATTATTTGAAATATATTTATTTCTGTCATAGTTATGATCACTATATATTTATTTTACTATTTTATGAGGGGAATCCTTATCACTTTTTCTGAAATTATTCATAAGTGAGATGTTTTTTTCAAATTAATTTTTCAATTAAAAAATGGTTTTCTCTTATTTTAAAATATTAAATTAATATTTTCAAAAACAATTACTTATTTAAATATTATTACTAATTTTTAAACTAAATTAATTTTAAAATATTGAATTCACTATATTTTAAAATTGTTTTCAAAAATTATATGAGAAATTTTGTATATTCTCTTATTATATATTAAATATTATTTTTATCTCTCTTAAAGTAATATTAATGATGAGTTCATAATTTATATGTATAATTATCTCTATAACACTATTTTTTGAGTTTTAATTGACAATATTAAAAAACTGGTTTCGATGTATTTTTTCACATTAAATATAACTTCTTCAATATTTTTTAATAATAAAATCATTTAATGGAGTAGAAACCATTCTTTTAAGAAATAATAATCTTGTTAAAGGTATATAATGATTTTATAATTCATTTTCTATCTTCTTTTATTCATTTATTCTTTCCTCTCTCTTTCTTTTTTATGTGTTTTTTATTTATCTTTTCTTAAACATTTTGTATTTCTATCTTAAAAACCTCTTATTACATTCTTATATCTATCAATAAATATCTTATTAATGAGAATTTTTGATACTTAAAATATTTTTTCAACTAATTTTTCATTTACTTATCTTTTTAAAAAAAATTATTAACTATTTAAATTATTCTGGATTTATATTTTTGATTTTATATAATAAAATGCTCTTGAGTTTTTCTTCAAATTATTTATTTTTAAATTTTGTCCTTTATCTCCATGATTTTATTTTTGATAATCAAAATATGAATATAAATTTTTTAAAATTTGTGGGAAAAATAGTTTTACCTCAATGGGGGGTTATTTTATTTTGTTGGACATAAAATATAGAGAAGTTATTGAAATTCGTTGTTATGTGTTATTACTTAAATATATTATAAATGGGTAGCCATAGAAAGTAGTGTTTTAGGTTTTACTCATTATTATGTTGGGTTATTTTACTCCTTGAAAATATTTTATATCTTTTTTTGACATCTTGAATTAATGTTAATATATCCTTAACTCTTGTTTTACACTTGATAAATCCTTTTATGTTAAATTTATTTATTATAAAAAAATAGGGATATTGGTGTGCCTATATTTCTCATGGTTTTTTCATGATTACAAACACTCATTTATGATCCTTTAATAATTTGAGTTTTTTATGATATAACATTTTAACATTACGTCAGTTCATTGATTGTATTAATGGGTATCTTAAATTCAATTAAAAGGAAACATGTTGATCATGTTAAATGTTGGGATCTATATTTTATCATGTATGAAACCCATTTAATCACATAGTATGACCTATATAATTCATTAGAATTAAGTTGATGAGGATCCACATGAAAATAGAACAATGCAGGTAGCACTAGGTAGTTGGGGTAGGGAACCATCTAGCCAGTGCCTATGGTAAGAACCTCTAGGAGAATCTGCATGACCATCAGCCAATCGATGGGTGAGCTCTGGCCAGTGGTAAATCATTACAATGTTTTTTCATTCATCTAATATACCAAAAACCATATACTAGTTAGTCTTCACTAACTAGTGGGGTATTTCTAAAACCATTCATCTCCACATGACCCACCATCCATCAAATGAGTGGTACTAGGTAGCTAGTGTCATTGAAATAGCAGGTCTAATGGTACATTTATTATTTTTCAAAATTCCAAAAATGAGATCCTTTTAGTTTTAGTGACCCCCATATATTCTAAGTGCTTACAATTATTATTGGAGAAAATAAATAGATACCAATGTTAGTTTGGAAGGATTCCTAATTACCATTAATGACTCTCTGATCATTGATTCAAGTTTTTCTCTCCAACAAGAAAACTCTAGTGGTTTCACTCAAAACACAAAGAGTCAATCTTCAATTATCCATCTTTCTAAAAGGATCTAATGTACACAATATTATCAAATTTCATCTCAAATATAATCATCCTTTTGAAAGATTAATGATTTTAATTGTAATGGGTTTGTAATAACAAGACCTATGTTTTATCATCTCCTTCTACAATGGGTTCTCACTATTGTAAAACTGAGTGAAGGGTTATTTGGATACAAAAAATCTCAAGTGGGTTATCAAAAACTATAATTATAAATAATTTTTTCTTAATAATTTCCCAAATAAAATAATTAATAATATGAACCTCTTAATCTGATGGGATGAGATGTAGGGGATCGTTTTAAGCTATTACCAAACTCCTTTATCAAACTGTGCTCATTATCTATTTTATTTTATGCAATTTCATTTTTAAATATTGAAATATATAATTGTATATATTTTAAATGACTATTTCCATTGTGATTGCACTCTTAATATACATTATTGTTAAATTTATAAAAAACATAGAATTTATCTGTTATTAACTTTATCATATTAGTTGTTTTATCTCACTAACATTTCAAATTCATTTAATTTTGAATTTATATTCTCCATTTTTATTAAATTTTAAAAGTTTAGTCTACCCCCTTCCACCTTAATCTCTCTAAAAATCGGTAGATATCAAAAAAATTTGACTGAATGAAGCTTATTATATAAGTGTGTGGGACCTTTTGTGAAAATAGAATTTATCATCAAGTGATTAATATGTGTAAATGACATCAACAAAGTTTCTAAGATTATATATACTTAGTAATCTATTTTTCAAGAATTGTATATGTATTTATAATTGTAATGGAAAAATATGGATTAGATTTTCTCCCATTCATCTAGGACACATCATCTGAATAACATAAATCCTTTATGTCATTTACCTTTTTTGTGCTTCTTATTATGAATGTATATATAGGTGGACATTTTATAGTAATTAGGGTGTGAATAATTCAAAATTATAACACATGTATTCAAGGGATTACTTCTGGATGATAAGTGTTGACCTCACCTGTTTTGATAATCTCAATCATGTATTCATATGTGTTGAAAATCCCAATTATGTTTTCATTCTCTATGATATCATTAAGTATCATTGATCTATACTTTAATTCTTTCAAATCTGTGATCAAACCAATAATAATTTTTAAAATAGTCTTTGAAATATGTTAATCCTCATTTATCCATGTTCATACAAGTTATAAATTGATTCTAACACAATCGGATGTGTTCTGCATAAAACAGATAAGTAATCTGCCTATAGCTACTGATAAAGAGCTACCGGTACCCAGTCTACCGATAGACTTAGTCTACCGACAGACAGAGTCACCGATATACTTAAACACAGAGCTACCGATGTACTTATAAATGTAATCTACTGACTTACAGACAGCTACTGATACAAATATAGAGCTACCGGTGTAAGTTTAAATAGCTACCGATGGAATAAGAGTCACCGATGGACGAAGCTACCGATACAGACTCACAGCTACCGATACCGACGCATGGAGCTACCGACGCATGAAGCTACCGACGCATGGAGCTACCGACGCATGGAGCTACCGACGCATGGAGCTACCGACGCATGAAGCTACCGATGCATGGAGCTACCGACGCCTGAAGATACCGACACATGAAGCTACCGACGCATGGAGCTACCGATAAACAAAGTCACTGATACAAGCATGTACCAACTAACGCATAGAGCCACCGATAGAGTCAAAGCAACTAATGACATTGAGCTACCGATGTCCAAGCTACCGATGCTGATTACCTACCGATCACTCAACTCACTGTTTGAATTTCTTTATTTATCTTTATTTAATCTATCTAACGGTCATATCATGTACATTTTAATGAATTCTCAAATATCTGATAAAGGTTGTCGGATGTCAGGAACCCATACCTCGTACCTGCAGAAAGGAAATCTTTTCTGTCCCCTACTTCCCGTGAGATAAATACGAGAAGACTACGCTGCCCAAGAAGAGAATCGAAAAGAGAAAAGTGTGGTGGATGGAATATACCAAAAACACAAGAACGACAAGAACACAGAGAAGCTCATAGACAATCAAGCATACTCGAGAAGTGTTCTGTGCATACAAGAAGAGCACTGAATAACTTCAACCACTACATTGTCACTGTCTGTGAACCTGGAGCATACGACACTCTGTTTCTCAAACAGAAACGAGAAGAGGACTCAAACTCACTTCTGATCGAATCCAAAGGAGTCCAGAGCTACACTGAAATCACCAGAACCACTTCTAAACTCTACATCTCTTGTTCTGTGATTTATTATTATTCTTTTCAAGCAGTGTGTGTTATCTGCTGTATCTAACACATACACTGTCTCCTGTACTTAAACTGGAGGATTTGTAAATCCTTACCAAACTCTTTCATTCCTTCTTTCCCACGAATAACAGTGGTAGAGGTCGTGTGTAACCTGGACAGCTGGGTGCTCTTGTACTGTTTCCCACGAAGAACAGTGGTAGAGGTCTTGGCCCTGGACAGTTGTAAACTGTTGAACCCCGATCCAGGGTGTGGATCATTTTTATATATAAACTTTTGAGAGGACTAAGTCTCGGCTTGAGACTGAACCTCTTGGTTACATTTGTTGTCCCATCTCTTTGAAAGTTTTATTCCGCTGCTAATCACTTTAAAACCAATACTGTTTTTAAAGTTACTTTGATAATTAAATTATCAAGTGTTTATGTTAAGTGTAGATTAGTAAGTTAGTTTCAAAAGATAATCACACACTCCTGTGTTGATTAACTGGGAATTAATCAATCCTTTGAGAATCTAACAGAACCTCTACTTTAATATAAATTCACTACAGTTTAATTTATTATTTTATTTGGGGGTCTTTAAGACAGAATTTTTAAATACAGAAATTTTAATTGGTACTCAATTCACCCCCCTCTTGAGTAAACCACTCCGACCAACACTTGGTATCAAAGGATTGAAAATACCTTCTAAAAGTACTCTGCTTTTGAACTGTGATTTTAGTTGTATTTTAAAGTTCTTAAAATTTCTGTTATATCTAAATTTTTATCTCTTTAAAATTTTCTCATCATGGACAATAGACTTGAGGGTGCTGCTACTAACCGGCAACCTTTATTCAATGGAACTAATTATGCTCAGTGGAAACTGAAAATGAAAATTCATCTAGAAAGCATAGGTTTTGATATTTGGACTGCTATTGAATCAGAATACAAAATTCCCACTACTGCTAGATCTACTTGGGATGAACCTACAAAGACTGCTTACAATAACAACTGTAAAGCTATGAATGCCTTGTACTGTTCTCTAGGAGATGAAGAGTTTAATAGAATTTCTTCTTGTAAAACTGCATATGAAATTTGGGATACCTTAGCTGTTTCTCATGAAGGAACAACGAATGTTAAAGAAATGAGATTGAACACTTATACTATCAAGTATGATAATTTTAAAATGAAGCCTGACGAACCCATTTCTGACATGTATCTCAGATTCAATGAAATCTTCAATACAATGATCTCGCTGGGAAAGGATGTCTCATCGAAGGAACAAATTATGAGAATTTTGAGATGTCTACCTGATAGATGGAGAGGCACATCTGTCTCAATCACAGAATCATGTGACATAGCTGCTCTACCTGTCAAGGAACTAATTGGCAAGCTGATGATGTATGAAGAAGAGCTTAAAGTGAATAAAGGGGAAGAAAATGAACCTGCAAGAAAGTCTGTCGCTTTCAAATCTTCAACTTCAAAGAATAAGGACAAAGAAAAGCTTCAAGCTGTAGTTGAAAGTTCAAGTTGTGAAGACAGTGAAAGTGATTCTGACAGTGATGCTGAGATGGCTCACATTGCTAGAAGATTTAAGAAATTTCATAGGAAAAAGAAGTTATTCAGAAAAACAAATTATAAGGGTAAGTATGATCACCAAGGTAAATGGAAAAAGGATTGGAAGAAGAATGATAAATCAGATGATGTTGTCTGCTATGAGTGCAAGAGAAAAGGACACATTAAAGCCGACTGTCCAAAGCTGAAGTATAAAAAGAAGTATGAATATAAGGACAATAAGTTTAAGAAAGACATGAAGGATACTTGGAGTGCTTCTGAGGATAGCTCTACTGAATCTGAAAGCTCTGAAACTGAACACAAAAATAAGGCAAACATGTGCTTTATGACAAACACTTCTCAGGTAACTGCTGAAACTCCTGCTTTAAATTATTACTCTGGAGATAATGCAGAATCTGACTCTGATTCTGGAACAATGTCTAAAAATGAATTGTTTGAGTACTGTAATATGCTGGAAGAGACATGTAATAAACTTAAGGATAAATACAAAGGTTTAAAGAAACAACATGCTTTAAGTGTTAAGCATAAATCTGATCTTGATATAGAAAAGGAGAAAAATGCTCAACTGTTAAGAGAAAACACTAAACTGAAACCATCTAATGAGAAACTCAAGAAAGACTTAGAGAAGTTCACCAATGGAAAAAATACACTAACACAGATGCTAGGGAAGCAAATAGCACCAAAATATACTACTGGTATAGGATACCAACCTGGACAAAGGAAAATTTCCAAAACTAGATTCATTTCTAAATCTGGACAGAATGAAGGTAATTCTGGAACTTCATATGCTTCAACCAGTTATATACATAGCTATGGATCTAATAAAGTTTATCTTTCAAATCATGTCAATTCTACAAATTATATGAGACCCATTAGACAAATATGGGTACCTAAAGTGTTATTGGCTAACCAGTCTGGACCCAAGAAAATCTGGGTACCAAAATCATCTCCCATATGAATCTGTTTTGTAGGGAACTTGCTTAAATATCTCCTGTAAAGAGACCTGGTATTTGGACAGTGGATGTTCAAGACATATTTCAGGAGACTTCCCTTTTTTTAAGAGTTTAATAAAAGTTGATGGAGGCTTTGTCACCTTTGGTGATAATTCAAAAGGGAAAATCATCGGCCTAGGCCAGATTGGTAACACTGATTCAATTTGGATTTCTAAAGTTTTATTTGTTAATGGCCTTAAATACAATTTATTAAGTATTTCTCAGTTATGTGATGATGGTTTTCATGTTAAATTTGAAAATGATTCTTGCAAAGTTTTTAATTCTAAGAATGTTTTGGTATTTTCTGCCTTAAGAAATGAAAATGTTTATGATGTTAATCTGAATTCTTTAGCTAAGCAGAATATTACTTGTTTGAATGATTTTCATAAAGAATCTTGGCTATGGCACAGAAGATTGGGACATTGCAACATTCACTCACTTAGAAAACTCTCTAGAAAAAACCTAGTTAGAGACCTACCTAAATTAGAATTCCCAAATGATAGAGTGTGTAACCCCTGTCAAAAGGGAAAACAACACAAAGTTTCTTTTAAATCAAAGAAAGAAGTTTCAACTTCTCAACCACTTGAATTGGTTCACATGGATTTGTTTAGACCATCAAGAGTTTCTAGTTTAAATGGGAAGCACTATGTTTATGTTCTTGTAGATGATTTTTCTAGATATACTTGGGTATATTTTCTAGCTCACAAAAGTGAAGCCCGTTCTTCTTTTGTTAAATACTCTAAATCTGTAGAGAACCTTAGTGGACTTAAGATTAAAACTTTGAGGAGTGATCATGGTCGTGAGTTTGAAAATCTAGATTTTGAATCTTATTGCTCACACAATGGCTATACTCATAACTTTTATGCCCCTAGAACACCCCAACAGAATGGTATAGTAGAAAGAAGAAACCGAACCCTTCAAGAAATTGCTAGAACCATGCTCAATGAATATGACCTGCCTATTTATTTTTGGGCTGAAGCTGTAAATACAGCTTGTTATGTCATTAATAGAGTCTTAATCAGACATGTTCTTAAGAAAACCCCTTATGAATTGTGGAACAATAGAAAGCCTAAGGTTAATTACTTTAAAGTTTTTGGTTGCAAAGTATTTATTCTGAATACTAAAGATAATCTGGATAAGTTTGCTTCCAAAAGTGATGAAGGAATTTTTCTGGGTTACTCTATTTCAAGTAAAGCCTATAGAGTATTCAATAAGAAAACCAAATGTGTGGAAAAATCTGTTCACATCAAATTCGATGAAACTGATCCACATGAGCCTAAAACCTCTCTTGAGAATCTTGAAGAAGATTTCCCTATTCTGGACCTTAATGATAAATCTAAAGAACCTGTTATAAAAGCATCCAGTTCTAGACTTTCTCCAGAATCTGCTTCTGTTGAACCTGAACCCATAGATGAACCTGAAATTTATAGTCCAACCTTTACCAGATCAACGAGGATTCTAAAGAATCATCCTTTAGAAGCTGTTGTTGGTAATCTTGATAGAGGAACACAAACTAGAGCTTCTCTAAGAAACCAGGTTGAACATCAAGCTTTTCTTTCATAGCTAGAACCCAAAAATATCAATGATGCTATCAATGATGAATTCTGGGTAATAGCTATGCAGGAAGAATTAAATCAGTTTGAAAGAAACAAAGTCTGGGAATTAGTTGACAGACCTAAGGACACTTTGACAATAGGCACAAAATGGGTTTTTAGAAATAAAGTAGATGAATCTGGAAATATAGTTAGAAACAAAGCTAGACTAGTTGCACAAGGATATATTCAAGAAGAAGGTATAGACAATGAGGAAACTTTTTCACCTGTAGCTAGACTAGAAGCCATTAGAATCTTACTTGCATATGTTGCACATCTGGATTTCAAGTTATATCAAATGGATGTGAAAAGTGAATTTCTAAATGGTTTTATAATTCAAGATGTTTTTGTAGAACAACCACCTGGATTTACTAACCCCCATTTTACAAATCAAGTTTTTAAACTTTATAAAGCTTTGTATGGTTTAAAACAAGCTCCAAGAGCTTGGTATGATAGACTTAGCAATTTCCTTATTTAAAAAGGTTTTACTAAAGGGATATCTGATCCAAATCTTTTCATTAAAAGAATTTCTAAAGATGTTTTAGTTGTAAAAATATATGTTGATGATATTATTTTTGGATCTTCTAAACACTCTTTATGTACTGATTTTTCAAAAAGTATGCAAAATGAATTTGAAATGAGCTTAATGGGAGAGCTTAAGTACTTTCTTGGATTTCAAGTATTTCAAAATGAAAATGGTATTATTTTGAATCAAAGTAAATATACAAAGGATCTTTTAAAACGTTTTGGTCTAAATAGTATTAAGGAAATTGAAACTCCTATGAGTACTACCTGTAAATTGGATGCAGATGAAACTGGGAAACCAGTTGATCAAACAAATTACAGGGGTATGATTGGTAGTTTACTTTATCTTACTGCTAGTCGACCTGATATTATGTTTAGTGTGTGTATGTGTGCTAGATTTCAAGCTAATCCAAAAGAATCTCATTTTCTTGCTGTTAAAATAATTTTTAAATATCTCAAACACACGGTTAACTTAGGTTTGTTTTACCCAAAAGGACAATCCTTTGAGTTAATGAGTTATTCAGATGCTGACTTTGCTGGTTGTAATTTAGATAGAAAAAGCACATCAGGAACATGTCATTTGCTTGGAAAATCCTTAGTTTCTTGGTGTAGTAAGAAATAGAACTCAGTTGCATTATCTACTGCCGAAGCAGAATATATAGCTGCTGGTAGTTTCTGTGCACAAATTCTATGGATGAAAAACACTCTTTTGGACTATGGATATGATTTTAAACATGTTTCAATCAACTGTGATAACACCAGTGCAATAAACATCTCTAAGAATCCTGTATCTCACACTAGAACCAAACACATAGATGTAAGACACCATTTCCTAAGAGATCACTATAAAAAAGGTGATATTTCTCTTGAATTTATTGGCACTGAACATCAATTGGCTGATATTTTCACTAAACCTTTAAGTTCGGATAGGCTAAGTTACATAAGACACGAATTGGGAATGTTTAATCACTGATGTGAAATTCTCACTGACGTGAAAACTCTCACCGATGTGAAATTCTCACCGATGTAAAACTCTCACCGATGCGAAATTCTCACCGATGTAAAATCCTCACCGATGTGAAAATTCTCACCGATGTGAAATTCTCACCAATGTGAAAATCCTCACCGATGTTGAAACTCACACCGATGAAATGTTTTAAAACATCTGTCTGCCGCCAAGAATACGAATCGTTTTATTTTATTTTATTTTACTCTATTTTAATCGTTTATTTGGAATTCCTAAATGATAAAACTAAGTCTAAGCCACTTCTTACCTCACCGAGCTCAAAATCTCTCACCTTCGAACCTTTGCTCCCAAATCGGCCAAGAACCCAAAACCCGCGATGGAAAAAACTAAGCTTCCTACCGTCAGAGATGAATGAGTAGAACCAAAAGCTAAGAAGCAGAAGACACAGCATAAAGCCAGTGTTAGTGAAGTCAGAACTAGATCGGGAAGGCGACCAGTGAATCCTCACTTGCAGAATAGAGACATAGTAATCGAGAAGGAACTGTGCGTGGAATGGCTACTGCCTAGAAAATCGTTAGTACTCGAGATTCTGGAGGACCAGAAATGGGTGGATTGTTTCTCGAATAACAATGGCCCATACTACCCGAAGTTGGTAAAACAGTTCTACGAGTTTGTAACCTTCGAGAAATCTGAAAATGAGAATCGGGTAAGCTCTTTTGTAAATGGAAAAGAGATGTCTTTTTCTTCAGTAGAGTGGGCTGAGAGTTTGAAAGTACCACATGAAGCTATCTCTGGGTATGTATCAAGAGCAATGCCACCTAGCAGTGACATCTTTGATTATGAAACCGCCTTACAAGACCTGACCGGTAATGGAAATCAAAGGCAAGTGGTTGCTGCTGAAATGGATGGAGAGAATTGACTGCTCTTCAAGTTTGTTCAGCATGTGTTGATACCGAGGCGAGTAGATTTTGAAAATCTGAGATATCAAGATATCTATCTTCTTCATTTGCTAAGACATGGTGTAAAAATCAATCTGTGCAGATTGTTAATGCTTCAAATGGAAGACATGATTAGACCAAAGTCAAAGACTAATGCTTTGTTCTTTGCCAAGATGATTTCAGTAATGATAAAAGTGAAAGGAATAGCTGAGTCTCAGGATGAGACAGTTGTAGTCAGGAATAATTTCTGCATCACCTCGACTGTTTTCAAGTACATGAAAATTAACTGGAACCCATGGAAGGGAGAATGGGTCAGTGATGATCAAAAGATATATGATAGGTTTAATCCTGTGGATCATCCCTCAAGACCAAAGGATGAGAGAGATCCGAGTCTGAGACCTGATGAAGAGGAACCTATTTATAGTGATGAAACAGAAGAAGAAGAAGAAGAAACTCCTATGGATGTTGGAGGAGATCCAGACTTGCCCCCAAGTCCTGTTGCAGAATTGGATTATTCTAGGAAAGGAAAGGTAGAGGAAATTTTGTCTACTTATGAGGAAGACCAGTCTGTGCCTCACCAAGAAGAAGAGGAAAAGGAAAATGTATCTGAATCGCCTGCTTCTGGTAGTTTAAGTATGAGTCCTTTGATTGGAAGCTCAGCTATGCCTGCTGCTGAAGTAGAAAGAGTTACAGAAGAAGCTGTACCTGTATCAGAATATCTTCTAGATGCTGCACCAATGGAACTTGTAGTAGAAGATTCTGATGAAGGGAATCCAGCACTGAATGCTGTTGTGATACATGATAATGCACCCATTGAGGGGGAGCATCAATCTGTTCTTGGAAATGTTACAGTAAATGTTGAGTTTGGAGACTGGGAAGAAGACCCAGGGTTTATAGTCTGTGGAGTGGATTATCCGGATTCTGATAATGAGATGACTGTGAATAGACCGAAGACCAATTATGATCTTGCTTCTGAGTTGTTGCCAGATAATGTGGTCAGATTTCATGATCTGAATAAGCTGAAAGAGGACCTCAAAACCAGTTTTGTTGAAGAAGTGAAGTTAATGGAAACCTCCCTTTCATCCTCAATTAATTCAATAATGACTGATTCTGTGGTTAGTTTGGCCTCAGCAAGGGGATCTGCTGCAGTTGTCCCTAATGATTTTGTCTCTAAATCCGATATTGAATCCATGAAGAATGAGCTGAAAGAATCATTCAGTGTATCAGTTGCTGAGATGAAGCAAAGCTTTTATGAAGAAATGAAAATGTTAGAGAGATCCTTCGAGCTATCTCTGGCTTGTAATTTATCTTCTTTTGTGTCTGAGCTTATGGAAGAAGTGAAAGAGTGCCAGACTCAGTCTTCTAGAATCGAAGCAGATCTGGAAGCTCTCAAGACAACAGTTGTTGCTATGGATTCTTATATGAGCTCCAAGTCTCAAGCTAACAAGGACCTAGCTTATGTGAAGAGTGTAGTAAGCCAGTTTTTCTCGGTGTTTGAAAGTTTCAAAACCTCAGTGAAGGATCATGTTCAATTACAGGACTCTCAAGTTCAAAGCCTAATCAGTGGTTTGTCTAAGAGTTTCAAAGAAACTGTTTCCTTCTCTCTTGTCCCTCTCACATCCAAACTATTAGTTGATCTGAATTCAGTTCGAGCAATGTTGAAGGAGGAGATTGGTTCTATTTCAACCAGTGGCTCTGTGGACTCATCAGAGTTGAGCCGAGTGGTGCTTTCTACAAGAGATTCTGCTAGAGAAATAATGAAGATTGTTCAAGATTATATGAGAGAAGCCTCTGCCTCTCAGGAAGTCATAAATAGCAAAGTGGACTACTACTTCACCATAATTTTCACCAAGCATCAACTCGAACACCACATCAAGCTGATGTTGGAAAACATGAAGCTCCGTCCAGTAACTCAAGATTTTAGAGAACAAGTGAGCCAACTAAGACAATTGACTCCTGCCTTGGAGAAATTCATGGAGAACAAAGATGATTTCATCTCTGCTATGGAAAGAGGAGGAGGAATTATTATGGATTTTAGAAATCTGTTGTTGCCCTTCATGCATGTTGATGCCAGACCAGTCATCGTACCTCCTGCTTTTCCTGCTTCTACCTCAGCTGCTTCCACAGTCCAGCTGACTCCTGCTCAAGCTATTCGAAGCCTCACACTAATGATCACCCAAAGATCTTCAACCTACAGGCCTGACTCTGTGTCAGTGGCCCAGCCTCCTTTGATCTTTTCTGGCATTCCAAAACCTTCACCTGCATCCTCACCACCCGAACCTTCTTCTTATCCCAAAGGAAAATCTCACGTTGCAGATGAGGATTGATCCAGTGGCCAGGATTTTTTGATAGGAATTCATTTATATTTTTTTTATGTACTTTCTGACTGCTATAATACAAAAGAACTCCTTTTACTTCTCATGTTTTATTTGTCTTCTATATATGCTTTCCCACTTTTTGATTATCACAAAGGGGGAGAACAATAAGAGGGGGAGAAGGGGAGAACAAAATGAGAGAATGAGAAATATTTTCAATGGAGAAAAATAACCTTCTTTTCAATTTTATTTCTAATATCATTATGTTTCTTTTTATCTTCGGTACCTTATGATTGTTACCTCTGATAACTTATGTCTATATCATACTATTTCCATTATCTCTGATGTTGTTTTCTCTGAGAAAATTGAATTCAATATTATACTCTTTACTATTATATTTTCACTATGTTAAATGCCCATATCATAAATTGTGATTATCAAAAAGGGGGAGATTGTTGACCTCACCTGTTTTGATAATCTCAATCATGTATTCATATGTGTTGAAAATCCCAATTATGTTTTCATTCTCTATGATATCTTTAAGTATCATTGATCTATACTTTAATTCTTTAAAATCTGTGATCAAACCAATAATAATTTTTAAAATAGTCTTTGAAATATGTTAATCCTCATTTATCCATGTTCATACAAGTTATAAATTGATTCTAACACAATCGGATGTGTTCTGCATAAAACAGATAAGTAATCTGCCTATAGCTACTGATAAAGAGCTACCGGTACCCAGTCTACCGATAGACTTAGTCTACCGACAGACAGAGTCACCGATATACTTAAACACAGAGCTACTGATGTACTTATAAATGTAAGCTACTGACTAACAGACAGCTACCGATACAAACATAGAGCTACCGGTGTAAGTTTAAATAGCTACCGATGGAATAAGAGTCACCGATGGACGAAGCTACCGATACAGACTCACAGCTACCGATACCGACGCATGGAGCTACCGACGCATGAAGCTACCGACGCATGAAGCTACCGACGCATGGAGCTACCGACGCATGGAGCTACCGACGCATGAAGCTACCGATGCATGGAGCTACCGACGCCTGAATCTACCGACACATGAAGCTACCGACGCATGGAGCTACCGATAAACAAAGTCACCGATACAATCATGTACCAACTGACGCATAGAGCCACCGATAGATTCAAAGAAACTAATGACATTGAGCTACCGATGTCCAAGCTACCGATGCTGATTACCTACCGATCACTCAACTCACTGTTTGAATTTCTTTATTTATCTTTATTTAATCTATCTAACGGTCATATCATGTACATTTTAATGAATTGTCAAATATCTGATAAAGGTTGTCGGATGTCAGGAACCCGTACCTCGTACCTGCAGAAAGGAAATCTTTTCTCTCCCCTACTGCCTGTGAGATAAATACGAGAAGACTACGCTGCCCAAGAAGAGAATCGAAAAGAGAAAAGTGTGGTGGATGGAATATACCAAAAACACAAGAACGAGAAGAACACAGAGAAGCTCATAGACAATCAAGCATACTCGAGAAGTGTTCTGTGCATACAAGAAGAGCACTGAATAACTTCAACCACTACATTGTCACTATCTGTGAACCTGGAGCAAACGACACTCTGTTTCTCAAACAGAAACGAGAAGAGGACTCAAACTCACTTCTGATCGAATCCAAAGGAGTCCAGAGCTACACTGAATTCACCATAACCACTTCTAAACTCTACATATCTTGTTCTGTGATTTATTATTATTCTTTTCGAGCAGTGTGTGTTATCTGCTGTATCTAACACATACACTGTCTCCTGTACTTAAACTGGAGGATTTGTAAATCCTTACCAAACTCTTTCATTCCTTATTTCCTATGAATAACAGTGGTAGAGGTCGTGTGTAACCTGGATAGCTGGGTGCTGTTGTACTGTTTCCCACGAAGAACAGTGGTAGAGGTCTTGGACCTGGACAGTTGTAAACTGTTGAACCCCGATCCAGGGTGTGGATCATTTTTATATATAAACTTTTGAGAGGACTAAGTCTCGGCTTGAGACTGAACCTCTTGGTTACATTTGTTGTCCCATCTCTTTCAAAGTTTTATTCCGCTGCTAATCACTTTAAAACCAACATTGTTTTTAAAGTTACTTTGATAATTAAATTAGCAAGTGTTTATGTTAAGTGTAGATTAGTAAGTTAGTTTAAAAAGATAATCACACACTCCTGTGTTGATTAACTGGGAATTAATCAATCCCTTGAGAATCTAACAGAATCTCTACTTTAATATAAATTCACTACAGTTTAATTTATTATTTTATTTGGGGGTCTTTAAGACAGAATTTTTAAATACAGAAATTTTAATTGGTAATCAATTCACCCCCCTCTTGAGTAAACCACTCCGACCAACAATAGGGTTCATCTTCACATCATCTAGTTGTATTTTCTGGAAGGTACTTCCATTAGATAAAGAGGGAAACTTCCTATTGTTTTATTAGAATCAGAGCTGAAGGGGGATTCACAATAGTTTATTAATTGATGAATTGGTAATAAATTATTCATTTTCACAACATATTATAAGGAGGATCCTAATTAGTATATATATATCCCCACCTATCTATCAGAACTATGTTTTTTAGTTTTTTAAGGTGAGTTTAGTAATCGAGTTGGACAGTACTACCTTTGATATTTGGGATTTGGTTGGGGTTTCTACCTAATAGTATATTTTTTTATTCATTTCAGATAATTTTATTTTAATTAAATATATATTAATTAAGGTTATTTTGATATATATTTTTATACTATAGCTTTAATTTGTGCTACAATTTGTATGTTTCTATATTTTATGTGGTAAATGCCTCTCACATGCATGATTCATACCCTCAGTGCCAGTCCCCAAACCAAGGCATAATAGTGGAAGGACTTAGGGGTGACTATCATCTTAACATTAGGCCTAAGAAGGGTTCCCTATGGGGGTGATTTGGGAAATGGACAAATCTTTCATATCATTATTTTTATCAGTGATAACCTTAGTGATGATAAAATAATATTTTATCAATGATAAAAGTAGAACTGATAAAAGTTGGATTTATCAGTTCATAATATTTTAGCTCTAATAAAAGCCTCTTTTTTCGAACTTCATTTTAAGTAATTATAATTTCAAACTATTTTTATTAAATAACTCTTATTGTATCCCTAGTTGGACCTATTTTTCATGATATTGTAGAATTCATAATATGTAACACACCCTCGGATCATTTTCTGAACAATTAAGCATCTGATATTTAAGCTATTCAAAATATTCATATAATTATTTTTTAGTGATTTTTTTTATATTTTACTTCGTATATAATTATTCCACAATATTTCTCACCCCCTCGCAGGTCACATGCTATTTTTATGGTGATTTTTATGTTTTTGGTGATTTTTGTATGATATTTTTAATGAATTGAGTAACAAAGTATTTTACATATAAATTAATATTTGAAAATCCAATGTTGGTTGGTTTTTGGGTTTCATTAATAAAATTGTTTAAAAATGTTTTTTCAAACAAAAAACTCATGGTTTCATTGGGATGTTTTAAAAATATATGGTGGTTTTGAGTTTATTGTATGTAAGTATGTAAAGGGTGAGATATTGAAATAATAATTCTTTGTTTGGTTTTAGTTTATTTCTAAAAATTAAATTTTTTCTGGAATTTATAGTTTTATACCAGAATTTTAATTTTAATTTAATTAATTTTTATTATAGGATGTTTGTTTTGGGTATTTTGGGATTCATATAGTAATTATTTTAATTCAAAAGATAGATATATTCAAAATGAATTTCTTGAGTTGTTTAATTATGTATTTTGGATGAATTTGGTAATTTTTTAATTGAATTATTACTCTTTTGGTTGTTATGGATATGTTTTTTAGTATATTTTTCATGGAAGTGTTTTTTTAAAATAATTTTTTAATTCTTTATGGTCATATTTTTGTTATATTTGTGAATGGATTCAAAACATGTAATTGAAGTATGAACCATGTTTTATCTTCCCAAATAATAAAATATTTTCACATATATCTTCACTACATAAATAAAATCCTTTTAGTTCAAGTTAAAAAATGATCATTAAATAAACATTTTCAAAAAAGAAATTACCCAAGGGTATGGCTTCACTAAGAATAATAATAAATTTTTAAGTGTTTATTAAAAAACAATTCCAAAATCAACAATTTAAGACAATAAAAAAAATATTAGTATTGATAAAGTGTTATTTTTTTAAGGAAAAAATCTATTTAAAGAAACCCTATAGTTTTAAAACCCAAATAATTCCTTTACACTTGGTCAAAACAATCCTTTATCTCATATTTGGTGTAATTTCTAACAAAGTTTAAGTATTTTTATTGACATATAATTCATCCATGCTTCATTTTAAGAAAATAACTTACTTTTCAATGCATAAAAATATACAAAAATACATTCTTAAAAATTTATATTCATACCATTTAAATTAAATATTTCTATGATAAACATGGGTTTACTAAAAGTATTAAATATAACATAAAATAGATATGAATCAAAGGTTAATTTCCATTCAGGACCCAAATCCTAATACATGTAAACAATTTATTACAGAAGAAATAAAATCAAGGGACATAACCAGAATGTGGAAAAAATACTTTACGGATCTTAAAATAATTTAGACATTTATAAAAATTTTGGGCTTGAAAATGTAAAAATTGAATCATGTGATAAATTAAATAACACTTGAACACATACTATATTCATGGAACAAAGAATTATCAAATAATAAAACATGATTAATTTCCCTTATAAAAGAAACTAATGATAAAAAATAATGAGACTTGGTATTCACATGGATCATGATCTGAGTGTTGAGATACCTATTACCGTTGATGATCTTTATGTTCACATTTTGACCTTGTAATTGTAAATTTTATAATATGGTCCTTTAATCTTATAGACATATATTATGATAAAGAGGTGTATCCTTTCAAATTAATTTTATATGCATAACCTTTTACAATTAATGAAAAATGACTATGATGAGATAGCTTATTATAAATGGGGAAATTGGGGTTCATATTAAGAAAATATAAAGGAATGAATAATCAACTAAATGGACTTTTAGAGAGTATATTTAACCCAGAAATTAGACTAATTTTTTTTAAAAAATTATAAGTTCATGAGGATATAATTTTCCTTGATAATAATATTGAATATATTTTATTCAAAGATCAAATTTATGGAAAATATATTACTAACATCATTGGTCTTGGGAATGTAAATGAAATTCTTATGAATGAATGGCTGGGAGTGTGGGTTGTGACTGTATATAGACGGTACATTTTCAAAACAAATTCCAATAATTGATGTACTATGTTTATTATTCTTTAATAATATTTATATTTTTTATAGGTATATATATAATACCAATGTAAAGGGAATACCTTGTAGAGAAAATTTTGAATTCATTAGTCCACATATCAACTCTACACACAAAAAATCAATGGTTGAAGATAAAATTTTATTACGATCTCACCCAGTAGCAATAGTATTTGAATATGAAATAATTCAAGAAAGGATAAACTTATCATGTTATGTAAAATGGTATAAAACTAAAATCTAATCATATAAAATATATTTTATTTTTTTCCATTAGTTATTCCTTTTTGTTTTGTTGGAATCACTAGATTCTCACAACTCTCAATTTGGATACTCAAAAGATACATTCTACATTTTAAAAATAATAATCAAATAATATGTTTTATATTGTGTTTTAACAATCATTTTTTTATGATGGGGTGGTTTTTATTTGTCATAAAAACCATAGTATGAGAATGGAAAATACTCACAATAAACTTCTTTATTTGTATAAATAGATTAGTATTAGGTTATTTATAATAATATTTCACTATCAGAAAAAAAAATTACTTCTTTTACATAATTTTTCTATTGTGTCTAAAAAAATGACAATTATTGTGGTTATTATATTTTTAAATTTATGAAATATATAATATTCCATCCACAAAAAATCATCACTAAATACGTATTTTCAATGTTAATTACAATGAATTTAAAATATTTATTAAAAAAATTATTTATATTTTTTTAGTACTACTAATACTATCGATAGTCCAACTTTTTAAAATATGGAATATTTTTGTTTAGGAATGATTATAAATCTTACATGGTGTCAGAATGTTTCTAGAAATCATGAAGAAGTGATTTATTATCTTGTATCTATTTTATCAATTCCCATATATTATGAAGATTTAGTTTTTATAATCCTTATTTATTTGTTTATTTTTATCATTTTTAGTTATTCTTTAAAAGTTAAATGTCTAAAGGATTGAGTGGTGAGGTAAGATCCATAGTATCCTACTACTTCAGGGTACTATAAAAATCCATTTTCTATGTAGTTTTATCTAAAAAATCACATTTTCTTATATATACAGCTTGAAATAAATAATTTTGTGGTATATCAAAAAGTGGTTGGGTAAATTCCCTGATAATTTGTGGTTTCTTTCTAAAATAATAAATTAATTATAAAAAATCATTCGATATTTGGATTTTAAGATTAAATATTTTTAATTCATCCATTTATTCTAATTCTATATTAAATATTCTATGAATTTTTTGTATTTTTTTTAAATTTGCTATGTGTTAATAAAATTTATTTTATGTTCATAAATATATATATTTTTGGAATCATTTATATATTAATGTGTTATAAACCTATATATATTATTAAATATATTATAATGTTCTGTATTCTTTTATTCTATAAATTTCATTAGAATCTGAATATTGAATATTACATTAACATATTAAGATGTTAAATTTAAATAGTAATGGTAAATACAATAACAAAATTATCCATCCTAAAAGAACAAAATCCCTTTTAATAGACAACATTATATATATATATATATATATATTACTTTTGAAAAAACATATGAATGAATCATAATAAATAATTAACATAATTGAATTATTACTGGATTCATCAATTACTAATAACCCGAAGTCCTATAGAGGGTCAAAAACTAGTAGATTTTATATCGTCATATGATCTTGATGAATGTTTTTTAAGAGTTTCATGAGTATATGAATTATAAAAGTTTAATATGGTTTATAAATATTAGAATAATACATAGGTATTATATTTTATTAGGGTAGTTTTAAAAAATAATTAAATTATTTAATAGTGTATAAGTAGACCTAAAAAGAAATTTTAGATCAAAACAGGAATCGCATACTCAAAATTGAGCAAAAACATATAATTGTCTTGATAATTTTGGAAAATTATCCACGATTTATTTATGACATGTAAGAATTAACCACATATCATTATAAAATATTGTTTGGTAATTATTAACGAATGCGTGTGCCTTCATTTAAAATGGATTTTTTAGTTCTAAATGGGTGTAATATAATAATAACCAAGAAATCACACTCAAATTACTATGATAATTTATTAAAATGATTAATAATTTATTTTTTATGTTTAGGTATTAACTTCATAAAAATAAGACATGTGGTGTGGATGGTATGGCTAAATGTTTATATTTCTAGTTAAAAGTGATATTTTAGTTCAAAAGATATGTCACATATTCAAAAATAAGAAAAATAAATCATATTATTTTTAAAATTTATGAAAATTATCCATGAATTATTTGTGACCTGAATCCTTTAACCACACATCTATATAAGACACATGGAAGCTTTTATGAATAAAATTATGTGTTTTCATTTAAAAGTGATATTTTAGTTCGAAAATGTGTCACATTCTTAATAAAAAGAAAAAACAATCATATTATCTTGATACTTTAGAAAAAATATCGATAATTCATTTATGATGTGTATAAATTAAACTCACATAAATCAGACACATTGTGTGTCCGTTATAAATTAATATGAATGTTTTTTATTTAAAAGTGAAAATTTATTTCCAATGGAACGTCACATACTTAAAACTGAAAAAATAAACTCATATTGTCTTGATACTAAGTAATAACGATTTTTTATTTATTTTTGATGTATAGGAATTAACCTCACATTAATCAGACATTATTGATGACTGTAATGATTAAAAGTTCCTATATTCATTTTAAAATGGACTTTTTTTCATAAAATCACCATATACTCAAAACTGAGAAAATATTATCTCCCCAAACCCAAAATCCTAGATCTTGTGATGAAAAAATATAATTTCCATAATGGATTCAATGCCAACTATATATTCTCATGGATAACTATCCCATTATTACATAACTTAAATAAAATAATCTATTACATGAATTCCCAATACATTTTAGGTTTAGAGATTTATAGAATTTAGAAAAATCAAAGACTAATAAATGTTATGCCTTATCAAAATGATAATTTTTTACTATATGAGAAACTACTTAATAGATAATAATTCTACAATATCTCCCAAAAAGTTTCCTCACAAAATATTCTGTTGGACATATCACATGTAATAAATTTCTTCATAACCTAGGGAAATAGAAACATAAAAAGGGGTGATCCAAAATGATCAGTAATGGTAAATATAATAGACAATAAAAAAAATATCATAAATGAGAATAATATGTGAATTAATAATATTGGAAGAATAGATAAATAAAAATAATTCCTCAATAGAAAGAAACTTAAAATCATAATATATACATGGATAACAATGTAAATGAAAATATCATAGGTATAATAATAACTTGCCCTTTAGTGTTGAAATACATAATATCATATAGTTAATTTCAATCCCTAATATAGGACGTCATGATCTTACCACAAATTCCCTATGTCTGTAAACTATTTTTAATGGGAAGTCATACTCCAAAATACCCATGTTATTTTGTCCCATTAGGCATATCAATGCATCATAGGGCTATTATAGGCCCCAACCAACACTAATTAAGTCCAATTGATTTATCATATGATGAAATTAATAAAATATGTATTAAATTACCAACATCCATTAGTACTCAAAAAATATCCATATTTTAATACCAAGTGTACACATTTTCAATTTTTCACTAATAAATAAATAGAATATATTTCTTTGTAAGAATGCCTCAAAATAACACCATATAGATAATGAAGTATATGGATAAGTCAATAATTTCTCAAATCAATTTATGTATGGAATATGGGTGAAAACCATGAAATCAATGGAAGTAAATATAGAGTGTTCATAGAGGAAATGCATTGGAAGGAAAATCATGACTATAAAAAAGGGTGATTTGGAAAGACAAAAGAAATTATAGATTTCCCTGTGTTTAATACCCAAAATAATTTTATATTAGAGGGTTTATAAGGTAATACTTGAAAAATATATAAAAAATAATGTGAAATAAGGGTTTAATATAAATTATATCTCAATGAAGAAAAATTGAGATAAAAAATCCCTTGCACTTATAGTAATGTAAGAATCAAAATAACATTGGTGGGATACCATGATATTTAAATATAAAAAAATTAAAGATATTTTATATTATTTAAATAATCATTTGAGTGAATACCCCATATGAAATATAATTTTGTGCATAATATCAAATATGTCTCATTAAATTGAAAATGAGTCAAATAAACCCTTTCAACCATAGAAACATTTGATTTAACCCCCATTAAATGATATTATTTAAAATAAAACATTAAATACCATGAATGATGATATTATTATGATAAAAAATATTATCAGGAAATTAGGTACACCACTCTAAATAAAAATGGTTTATAATGTGTAATATGCCACAAGGGGTGAAAATTTGAGACAAGAAACCCTTAACATTATTATAGACTTCCACTAAAGAACTTGAATTTTATGTATAACAAAAAAAACTATATTAGCCAATTATTTAATGACATTATTAATATCTGTAACCTTTTATATATATTATTTATAATTATTCCCTTCATGTATATTAGTTGTGTTATCTATCTTCAATATCAGGTGTGAGTAATGTTGATCTTTTTGAACAAGGTCCATACTAGTGATGTTGTTATTAATTATTCTCACAAATTTCATCATTACCAGATCATAAGTGGTATTTTAATTGATTTTATATGATTATTTGTAAATTTATAATTTCATTATATGTGATGTTTGGTTATGATCCATAAATATGAAATTAGTAATGTGAAGGTTTTGGTGAATTTTCATCAACTGATGTCTGTATTATAATTCATAAGTATAAAATTAAAGTTACCATTCCAAAAATATAAAATATTAATTTTATTATTTATATTACATATTTTTTTAATTATGTTATAATATTTTTTCATGAAATTATTTTATAATATTTTTCATGTAGTTTGTTAGAACGACCCAGACATGAACATACCACAATCAATGAATGATTATTATTAATAAAGTTGGTTATTTTTTAATATATCATTATTAAATAAAAATAATGATATTATTTAGTTATTTTTAAGTTTTTTAATTATATTTTTAGTTATTTTAATAAATAATAAATAAACTAGAGGAAAAACTTGATACATTACTTTGTGGAGGTGCTAGTCCTCACAACACATTGTTAACGTTTTCATTTCTAAAAAAATGACAGGGAAAGAAGTTGGATTATAATTTTTATGTACATAATCATAATTATATTATAGATTTCACATTAATTCTTCAATTTAACTCTTATAACAATCTAATAGTTGTGGTTTTAAAAAAACAATTGTTGATTCATGGAGGTTATAGTTTACACAATGCACGAATGACAGTATTGTTTTTCATAAAAGAAATAAGGAAATGTGGTTAATAAATAATCCCTTATAATAATAAAAAATATATAAATAATAATTATTTAATTATATAATAATTATAAAAATATATTAAGTTATTATATTTTTAAAGGAAAAGAAGTTATAAAAAAAGTACTCATGATGAAATATTTACATTTTCCTTAGAGGATTCCTCATAAATAGTGGTCTTAAGAAAATCTATTGTTACCATGTGCTCAAGAAAAAAGTAATTAGATTATAGAATTATAATAATGGTAAACATTTTAGGTGGAAAACTAATTATTTTATTATACATCAATGGGTGGTGAGATGAAATGCCCCGACCCTAGTTACCCAAAGTCAGTGCATTATTACATAACATTGGCATGATCACATGGGATCAAATCCTGAAATACTAATTAGTTTAGTAGCCTTGGAAGTACTAGATACATACATATGTTTTACATTACATTATGAAATTAAAAACAACATTAGTGTTCTCCTTTGAACACATTAATCTCCCTTAGACTATCTATGCAGCTCAGTCATAATATACTTCTTCACGTCCTGGGAAAAAATAAAACATAGAAAGGGGTGAGCTCCGATGCTCAGTAAGTATACCAATATAGCAGAAACATTCATAAATAAGCATAAAAATTTAATCCAATGTATAAGACTAAAACATAAGACTTTTAAACATTAACATGAGAATAATATGTTAAATATAAAACAAATAATTCCATTTACTTATTCACCTGGATATTCTACTTGTCTAATAATCACATGCAATATGAATAGCCAATTTCATATTGATATAATGCATAATGTCGGACATCATAACCACATAGTCAAGGCCTAATGCCAAGACTACAAATATAATTTTTTCAAGGCCTTATTTCAAGACACTAGTTTGTCTCATGAGACCTACCGATGCATTGAGGAGCTATAGAGAGCTCCACCCATCACTTACTAAGTCTAATTCAATCCTCATATGAAACTTTCAAAACATAACATAAACATTTGTATTAAAACTAGTATATGAAATGTCAATACTTCATCCATAAACCATGAATGGTATAAAAATAACACATCCATAGTCAAACATATCACAAAAACATCAATACAATATGGAAGATTTGAATCATAATAAATCAACTTCAAATAAGTGTAAAATACATCAAAGGATGTTTACATTGATGAAATCAAAAATATTTGAGAGAAATATCAAATTCTATTTTGAAATCATTTAAAAGTCACATAATTATAAAAGAAAATATTTATTTTAAAAATATTCTTATAATATTTTAATAGAAGCTTTTAAGAAGTTATAATGTCGGAAAATAGCCTCACTAGCAGTATAAGTTAAAAAACATTCTTTCCTTAATTTTGACGAAAAGTTCGTAAAGGTCCTTATTTGGAAAAAGACAGAAAGATTCCTTTATAAATATTTTATAAAAGGTAAAAAAAGGGTATAAATTACTTTAACCCAAAGTCTAGTAAATATTAAAACTATTTTGAAATTAATTTTTAAGAAACATAGGTGTGGATGATAAAGAGGTCTCAGTAGATACTCACGAATAAACAACCACGGATAATGATGAGATTATAGAATTAACCCTTACCCTGTAATTTTCATTTATTGTCAGTACATTAAACTTCTATATAATAGTTAAATAATTTTTATTAAATTATACAATAACCACATACATAAATATGATATCATTTATGATCTTATAATATTGCTTCATTTATAATATTTCAGTTGTATCCTTGTTTCAGGTGTTAAACGATTCGTTTTCCATTATATGATTGGATACATAAGCCATGTTTGCTATGGATAGGATATATATTATTAATATACATAATTATGTTATGTTTTTAAACGTTATTTTTAATCATAAAATGAAAATTATTCTTGAATGGTTATGATGGAGAATTAATTTCATCGCATTTGTGGATACGGTAATCTGTACGTACGCACAAGAAACAATATCATTATATTGATGGTGAAATAATTTTTAATTATATGGTATATCATATATATAGAATTATTAACATGTCATATTTATTATTTAAATTAGTTCTACTCATTATTATACACATACAAATAATTATGTGTTTGAATAACAAACTACACCACAATGTGGAGACGGTAAGCTGTACGTAAGCACGTATGGTGAATTTTCATTCATAGGATGGATAGAATAACGAATATGCTTTTAACATATTTATAATAACATCAATGTAGGTATAAGTTACTGGAGTTATTATTTTGTTGTGGAAAAATCAATGAAAAAGGAAGTGGAAGAAGAAAAGATCTTTGAAAGAGGTGGTGAAATTATTACCTCTTCCTTAGGTGTTTCATTTTGAATTGATCGAAAGGGATCCAAAGGTTGGAATTATGTTCAATTTAAGGCCTCTAGGTCTATGTGAGCATAGTTTTTAGGATATTTGAGTAGGTTTTGTCCAATAAAAAAGGCTTTGGAGTTGTGATTTTGAGTGAAGTTGAAGTACCCATTATAAGAGAGGTGAGGGTCACTTTAGAAAAAGCTTGAAATATTATTTTATTATACTATTATATTTGGTTTATAATGGCTCCAAAATGATTTATTTATATAATAATATTGGTATGGTTCGAAAAACTCTCAAAAAATAGGTTTTATATAGGTTTAGGTCACCATATTAACCTTTCCTTTTAGATTTAACTATTAGATAAATAGTTTAACTTTTACCATGTATTGTTGTATTATTATAATAAATGGTTAATAAACATACTATAAAAATTCAATAGAACAGAAAGTGGTCCATTATTGATATATTAAACATTATCTAAGTCCTTTGGATGAACTTTATATTTTTAGGAATATTATATCAATTAATAATATGGTATTTGTTTTAAAAACTCATCTATGCCCATTTTGAAACTTTTTGGTGTTTTGTTTTTTTGAAAGTCATAAAAACATTTTCACTTTGAAAAATATTTATTTAATCAACTCTAATATGTCATATTAAACTATAAAATTAGTTTAATTTATCATAAGTCTCAACTAACATTTATTTGGATTTTTATAATATCATTTATTTTACTCTTTCATTAATAAAGTAATTACTACATCATCATTTTGTCATGAAAAAAAAATAATTATTTAATGTCTAAAAATTATAAATAAAATACCAATATGTATGAAATATTTTTATCATTCTGATGAATATATATAGTCTAATTTATCTTATGTATAACCCTATATTAAAAATATTTTAGTTATTAAATTTTGAATTTTACACTTTTAACACTTCTTTAAATAAAATAATATTAATTGTCTTAATATAATACATTTGGACCAAAAGGATAATATTTTATTCATAAGGTTGATTTTGGTCGAAATACATGTATCCATGAAAATTAATACATGTGTTAGGGTAATTATAATATCATTTTTACCTTTAATTACCTTATTTACTTTTAACCGTGGTAAATAAATGTCAAAAGTTACTTTTCACCAAAAATTATTTTCATCTGATTGAACCATGTATTACTTATTGATGTTAACCGTGTCTCTTGTATTTTTTAAATTAAATTCACAGAAGTGGTAAAATTATGTTTTATTCAAATTTTCAAATGCACCATGAAGGTGGGTGAAAGACGGTGAAATTTTCAATAAAATTTTATATATCTAATATTATTACAAAATAAATCCAATAGATTGTATTGAACTTATATAGGTATTATGTATATATTTTTACCTAATATAAATTCAAATAAATTAATTAATTATTCTATAAATAATTCAGTTTTAAACAATAACGCAGTGTTTTTCACTATACCAAAAAATTTACCCTATACTAATTTTGATATTCTGAATCCAAAAATGATGTCCATTTTGAAATATAAAATTTATAAAATTTCAAGAAGTGGGTATTACTATTCTTCACTGCTAGTTTTATTGGTTGTCCTGTGTTAGAACTCGATGTCGCGTACAGCTCAAGCTATTGTATTATTCAAAAAGAAGTGTATCGTGGAAGCTTGGAGTTTTACATTATTCCCTCCTTCAAATAATTTTGTTATCAAAATTTTCAGAATAATACTGCATAAAATGATTTGGGTGGTTCTTCATCATAAGTTCATCAGGTTCCCATGTTGCCTCTTCCATCTTATGATTTCTCCATAGAACATTTACCAGAAGAGTCATCCGGTTTCTCAACACTTGTTCTCTAGTATCAAAAATCATGACAGACTCTTCACAATAATACAGATGTTGTTCTAGTTTAATTTCCTCAAAGGTGAGTACATTCATTGGTTCGGGCATGTATTTTCTCAAAAGTGATTTTTGAAACACATCATGAACTTTGGAGAAACATGGCGGCATTTCCATATGATAAGCTACAACTCCAATTAATTCTAAAATTTTGAAAGGTCCGATGTACCTGGGACTTAATTTTCCCTTCTTACTGAATCGTATAACACCATTCCATGGAGATACATTCAAGAAAACATTATCACCTACACTAAATTCCAAATCCTTCCTTCGGTTATAGGCATAGATATTTTTACGAATTTGAGATGATTTAATGTGGGTTTGGATAATCTTCAACTTTTGCGTTGTTTCCTTAACATGTTTAGGGCTAATAAGTTTTCTTTCACCAACATCGTCCCAAAAAGTTGGTGTGCAACATCTCTTTCCATTTAATGCTTCATATGGTGCCATAGGAATACTTGAATGGAAGTTATTGTAATTGTAAAATTCTACGAGAGGTAAATATTGATCCCACATACTATTAAAGTCAAGTGAGTAAGATATCAACATATCTTCTAAGGTTTGAATAGTTCGTTCTGATATTCCATCGGTTTGAGGGTGATATGAAGTGCTCAAACGAAGTTCAGTATCCAAGTCCTTATGAAGACATTTCCAGAATATTGATGTAAAATAGGGATCACAATCAGAAACAATCGATAGGGGTACTCCATGAAGTCTTACAACATCATTAATATATAGTATTTCAAAATGTTCAAATGGTAAATCTTCTCTTATAGCAAGAAAAATGTGCTGACATGGTAAGGCGGTCAACAATGACCTATATTGTATCATTCCTTATAGGAGTCTTTGGTAGTCCAATGACAAAGTCCATCATAATATCATCCCATTTCCACTCAGGTATGGGAATAGGTTTCTTGAATCCTCTGGGATGTTATATTCCAGCCTTCACCTATTGACAAATTGTACATCTTGAAACATAATCAGCAATCTCTCATTTTATGTTATCCCACCAAAAATGTTCCTTCAAATATCTATAAATCTTAGTGTAACAAGGTTTTATAGAGAAATTGGAGCTATGAGCATCATCCAACAATTCCATTTTTAGATCAGGTCTGTCATGAAGACAAATTCTATTCCAAAATTTCAAAATCCCATCTTCATATATGAAGTTGATGAATCTCCCATCGTTCACAACTTTAATTTTCTTTCGAAATTCCTAATCATCAGTCTAAGAACTTTTTATCCTTTCTTGTAAAGACGGTTGGAAACCATTTGAAAAAGTATTGATATTTCACCTTCCACAATTCTTCTCATATCTATCTTTACTAGATTCCTGAACATAGGATCCCTTTCAACTCTCATGTTTTTTAAAACTCCATGGTCCTTTCTTCTCAAATCATATTCCACCTTATTTTCCTTCCCCGGGTGGTAGTGTATAGTGAAATCATAATCCTTGATTAGTTTAATCCATCTTCTTTTCCTCATGTTGAGTTCTTTTTGTGAGAAAATATAATTCAAGCTCTTGTGAGCAGTATATATCTCACATTTTTCACAATAGAGATAGTGTATACATATTTTCAAAGAAATTATTACAACTGCTAACTCAAGAAAATGAGTGGGATATTTTTGTTCATGAATTTTTAGTTGTATTCATGCATATTCAATAACCCTATCATTCTGTATAAGGACACAACCAATTCCTTTCTTTGATGCATCACTACAGATAACAAACCCATCATTCGACGATGGTAGAGTCAAGATAGAAGCATTGAATAATAACCTCTTCAGTTCTTCAAAACATTCTTCACACTCTTTTTTCCAAAGAAATTTAACCCCTTTACATGTGAGCTTGGTTAATGGGTTTTCCAATCGGGAAAAATTCTGAACAAAATGCCAATAATAATTTTCTAAACCAATAAAACTACGTACCTCAGTTACACATGTCTTTGTTGGCCATTCCTGGATTTCATTGGTCTTTGAAGGATCAACATAGATTCTATCCTTATAGAAAATATAACCAATAAAAGAAATCTCTTGAAGCAAAAATTCACACTTTCTAAACTTCCCATATAATTCATTTCTCATATGAGACTTTAGAATAGTGCACAATTTATTTTCCTGATCTTTTTTGATTTTAGAGTATACCAAGATATCATCAATAAATACCACTACATAGTCATCAAGATATCCCAAGAAAACTCTATTCATTAGATAAATGAAAATAGAAGGTGCATTAGTCAGTCCAAAATGTATTACTGTAAACTCAGATTGCTTATACCTGGTTCCAAATGCTATTTTTGGAATGTATTCCTTCTTCACATAAAACTGATGATATCCAGATCAAAGGTAAATCTTTGAAAAATATTCAGCTTCATGAAGTTGATCAAATAAATCATCAATGAAAGGTAGGAGATACTTGTTTTTTATTGTTATAGAATTGATCTCCTGGTAGTCGATGAACAGCCTCATAGATCCATCTTTCTTCTTATTAAAAAGAATAGGGGCTCCCCATTGAGAAACTCTAGGGAGAATAAATCCTTTATTACTCAATTCCTCTAGTTATTTCTTTATTTACACTAATTCCACAGTGGATATTCTATAAGGGGTCTTCTATATGGGCCTTGAACCATGAATTAAATCAGTGGAAAACTCAATTTCTCATTCTAGAGGATGTCCATTTAAATCCTCTAGAAACACATCAACATATTTTTGCACAATAGTTATGTCCTCTATTTGATCATTCTTTTACTCAACCATATTTATTTCATTCTATTCCTCCCCAATAATTGAATTTAGTATAACTACTGGGGGTGGATCTGGATAAGAATCAGATGGTTATGTTTCTTCTCTAATGATAAGGTACACCTTCTCAATATCGAAAATTGTTAACTCCTTATTCTTACAATAAATTTTCACATCATGGTCCAAAATCCAATCCATACCAAGGATTATATCAAATTCAATCCTGTGTATGACGATGAGATCTGTAGATAAAGAAAATTTATATTACCTAAAGGGAACTGATTCCCAAAAATTTGTTACAATGATACTTCCCTTAAGAGTTTTGACCAACAACTCCCTCACTAAATCAAATTGGAAATATCTAATTATCTTAAAAAACTAGGAATATATGAAATAATGCAATAATCCAGAATCAAATAAATCATTGGATAAAATTGAAGAAACCATTAAATTACCTACCACCATGCCTTTCAGAGCTTCAACCTCAGCAGTAGTGATTGCTTAAGAATCGCCTTTCTCCCTAGGTCTTCTCTAAGGAATGTTTCCTTGGAGCTTAGTACATTTGTTTCCATAATGCCCCATTTCTCTACAATTGTATCATTCAATATTAATATCCTATTTCATTCCCTTGAATCACAAGCTTAGTGGCCTTTTCACCACAATTGTAACATACTCCCATTCCATTCCGTTAAGTACTAGGGTGTTTCATCCTATATTTATTGCAGGATAGAAATTCAAATTTTCCCTTCTTCCCCTTATTTCCATTTCTAGAGTGTTCGGCAGATCTCTTCTTCTCCATCTTTGAATTAAAGTTGTAAGACATATAGAATTCATTTTCTGTCTTGATAGCACATTAGACAATATCTTCGTACGATTAGAGGGATTTTGAGAATAATACTTGATGGAGAAATAGTTTTAACCCATCTAAGAATTGATCAATCATACTCATTGGGTTACAAATATAATATTATGAATTCTTTGCTAACCTTATAAATTTAGCCTCATAATTTTTGACATTCTCATCCTCATTTTTCCTTAGACTCAGAAATTATCATTCCATATTCGCTTGATGTTCATGAGGAAGGTATTTTTCTAAGAAATGATCTTTAAACTCTCTCTATTCCATATTTGATACATCATAATCTTACTTTGTGTTTTGAATCAATGATCGTCATTGATCTGTTTCTCCTGTGAGGCAATAAACTACCATAAAAAAAATTTCATTTCGCTACTCACCAAAGCATGAAATATTTTCTTTAAGGAAATTATCTATTGCTCAGCTACAAATGGATTTTTAGTCACATTGAATTTTGGTGGTTGTTCCCTCATGAAGCGGTCGAACATTGATCATCCACGTTGTGGATTAGGGTGCTCCATACAGGTTAGGTTATAATTCATAACCTGAGTGAGTGGTCCGAGAAGGGTGATAAGCTGATCAGCACAAGTTCTATCACTAGCGCCACTGTAATTATATTGAGTTGGAGGGAAATACCTATAAGGATTACGTGCATTGATACAGTTTCCATTCCTTCCACTATGTTCCATTTCTAAACAATGGAAGACAATAGATTAGTTTATGAATCACAATATATAATTCCAAACTTGTAAAACACAAAACCTAAACTGAACAGTTTATAGATATAATCTGTAATCATTAAAAAGTTTTCTTTGAGGAGGTATATACTCATAAATCCTTCACAATGGTTTGTAAATAAACTGAGAATTCTCATAAGAATATCCCCCAGGATTTTCATAACCAAGAGTGCAGAAAGTCTGGTTGTCGTGTACTAGGATACCACAGGTCAAGCCTGAAACTCCTTTTTGGAGTTTTCACTCTAAGTTATATCTGTTTCAGAACCTTATCTACCTACTCATATCTATAAATTGATGTATTTATTGAAAAAATGATCAAAATCTCTACATTACCAAAATTCTAGGAATTTTTTTCTATACTACTCCTCAAATTCTATCTTAGGGTAATGTTCTCTAATAAGATTTTTTCTAAATGTAGTTTCCAATGTTTGTACTAAATATTATATGATACTAACTATAATTCCCCAACCCCAGTTACCCAAATTCAGTGCATTATTTCAAAACATTAGCATGATCACAAGGGATCCAATCCTGAGAGAACGATCAGTTTAGTAGCCTTGGAAGTACTAGATACATACATGAGTTTTACATTCCATTATGAAATGAAAAAACAACAACATTGTGTCTCCTTTGAACACATTAATATCCCTTAGACTATCCCTATTGGTCAGTCATAATATAATTATTCACATCCTAGGAAGAATAAAACATAGAAAGTGGTGATATCAGATGCTCAGTAAATATAACAATATAGCGGAATCTTTCATAAATAAGCATTAACATTTTAGGTAACGAATAAGACTAAAACATAAGCCTTTTAAACATAAAATTCAAAATAATATGGAAAATATAAATCAAATAATTTTATTTACTTATTCACATGGATATTCTACAAGTCGAATAATCACATTCAATATCAATATCCAATTTCATATTGATGGAATGCATAATGTCGGACATCATAACCACATAGCCAAGGCCTTATACCAATACTACAACTAATATTTTGTCAATTCCTTGTTCCAAAACACTAGTTTGTCTCATGATACCTATCGATGCATTGAGGATCTATAGCAGTCATCGCTAATCAATTACTATGTCCAATGTATTCCTCATATGAAAGGGTTGAAACATAACATAAACATCCGTATTAAAATTAGCATATAAAATGACAATACTTTATACATAAACCATGAATGGTATAAAAGTAACACATCCACAGTCAAATATATCAAAAAACAATCAATACAATATGGAAGATTTGTATCATAATAAATCAACTTCAAATAAGGGTAAAATCTATCAACGGGTGTTGACATTGATGAAATAAAAACTATTTGAGAGAAATATTGATTTCTATTTTAAAATCATTTAAAATTAAAAATATTATAAAATAAAACATTTATTTTGAAAAATATTCTTATAATCATGGAATCGGTGCTTCAAATATATTATAATGGTGGAAAATAGTTGCACTCACCGTATAAGTTAAAAAAACAATCTTTCCTTAATGTTGTCGAAAAGGTCGTAAATGACCTTGTTTAGAAAATGACAGAAAGATTCATTTATAAAAATTTTATAAAAAGTAAAAAAGGGTATAAATGAATTTAACCAATAGTTTATTAAATAGTAAAAATCTTTTGAAATACATTTGTAAGAAACACGAATGTGGATGATAAAGAGGTCCCAGTAAATACTCACGTATAAACAACTTCGGATAATGAAGAGATTATAGAATTAACCCTTACAGCGTACTTTTCCTTGATCGTGGGTAAATTAACCTCATGTATAATTGTAAAAACATTATTATTAAATTATATAAGAATCACATACATAAATATGATATCATATAAGATCTTCTAATATTTCTTTGTTAATTATATTTCAGTAATATCATTATTTCAGGTGTTAACTGATTCGTTTTCCTTAGTATGATTGGTTATGTAAGACATGTTTGTTATCGATAGGATGTATTTGATTCATATACAGAATTATATTAAGTTTATAAACATTATTTTTAATCATAAAATCAAAATTATTCTTGAATGGTTATAATGGGGAATGGATTTCATCGCATTCATGGATACGGTAATCTGTATGTACGCACGAGCAACAATATCATTATACTGATGGTGTAATCATATGTAATTGGATGGTATATCATATATACAGAATAATTAACGTTTTATATTTATTACTTACATCAATTATACTCATTATTATTCATTTCCAAATAATGAAGTTTTTGAATAACAAACTACACCATGACGTGGAGACGGTAAGTCGTACGTACGCACATATGGTGACTTGTCATTCATAAGACAGATAGAATAATGAATATGGTTATACCATATTTATAATAACATAATGGTACGTATAAGGTACTGGAGTTATTATTTTGGTTTGGAAACAACAAACAAAGAGGAAGTGGAAGAAGAAAAGAACTTTGAAAGAGTTGGTGAAATTATAACCTCTTCTTTGGGTGTTTCTTTTTGAGTTGATCAAAAGGGATCCTTAGGTTGGATTTATGATCAATATAAGTCCACTATGACTACTTTAGGGTAGTTTTGATGATATTTGGGAATGTTTTGGCTGGTCCAAATGGCTTTGGAGGTGTGATTTTGAGATAAGGGGAAATACCCTTTTATAAGAGAGGTGAGGGTCACTTTTGGAAAAGCTTGAAATATTATTTTATTATACAATAATATTTGGTTTATAATGGCTCCAAAATTATTTATATTGATTATATGGTGGGGATGGGTCGAAACCCTCTCAACAAATAGGTTTTATACATTTTTATGTCACCATATTAACCTTGCCTTTTAGATTTAACTCTTAGTTAAATAGTTTAACTTTTACTATGTATTGTTGTATTATTATAATAAATGGTTAATAAACATACTATAAAAATCTAAGAGAGCCCAAAGTGGTTAATTATTGAAATATATAACCTTACCTAAGTCCTTTTCCCAATCCTTATATTTTTAGAAAGATTATATCAATTAATAATATAGTATTTTTTTTTAAACTCATTTATTTCAATTATAAAACAATTTGGTATTTTGTGTTTATGAAAGGCATAAAAACTTCATCACTTCGAAAAAAAATTATTTAATCTACCCTAACATGTTATATTAACCTATAAAATTAGTTTAATTTATCAAAAGAATCAATTTACATTTAAATAGATATTTATAATATTAGTTATTTTAATCTTCCATTAAGAAGGTAATTACTACATCATCATTGTGATAGAAATAAATTTAATTATTTATAGTCTAAGAATTATAAATAAAATACCATTCCATAGGAAATATTTTGATATTTCTAATAAATATTTATATTCAAATTTATCTTATGTATACCCCTTTATTAAAAATATATTATTTATTAAACTTTGGGTTTAACACTTTTAACTCTTCTTTAAATAAAATAATAATAAATGTCTTAATCTAATCCAAGTGGACCAAAAGGATCATATTTTATTCATGAGGTTCATTTTGGTCGAAATAAACTTATCTAATAGAATTAGGACATGTGTTAGGGTAATTATAATATCATTTTTTACCTTTAATTACCCTATTTACTTTTTACTCCGGTATATAAAAGTCAAAAGTTACTATTCACCAAAAATTATTTCCATATTATTGAACCACATTTTACTTACTGATGTCAACTGTGTCTCTCAAATTTTTTAAATTCAATTCACAAAATTCGTAAAATTATCTTTTATGCAAATTTTCAAACGCGCCTAGAAGGTCTGTAAAAGACGATAAAAAGTTCAATAAAATTTTATATATCTATTCTTGTTATAAAATGAATCCAATGAATTATATTGAACTTATATAGGTATTATGTATCTATTTTTACCTAATATAAATTTATATAAAATAACTAATTGTTTAAATAAAAATTCTGTTTTAAATAATAACGCAGTGTTTTCACTATTCATCAAAATATGAAAGTTTTCATAAAAATACCAAAAAATCACCCTAAGCTAATTTTGATATTCTGAATCCAAAAATGAAGTCCATTTTGAAAAATAAAATTTATGAGTTTTCAAAAAGTGGGTATTAATATTCATAATGGCTAGTTATATTGGTCATTGTTTGTTAGAACTCGACGTTGCATACAGCGCAAGCTATTGTATTATTCAAAAAGAAGCATAATGTAGAAGCTTGGGGTGTTACATGAGAGGCCCCTTTTATAAGTGGTGGGAGTGAAATTTATGTAAATATTTCAAATTAATATAAAGATGAAATGTATCACATGTTAAGAAGACTCCAAAATAAAAAATGATGTATAGAGTATGAAATAATGTAGATAAACCCTTATAAATTCATTTTTCACACATGTTTTAAACATGTTTCTATGTATTTTTTTCTTTTATTTTTTTATACCATTTTTTTATCGTGGTGACTTTTTCTCTCCAAATTAATTTACTTTTAATGTATAAAAATGAAACATATTAGATAATTTAGAAATAACGATTTTAAATATGAAATAAATTTTATAATATGAAGTGTATATGTATAATAAAATCATTTTTTAACATTATTTCATGTAACACATAAAATGGTTTTTAGAAAAAGTGTATTTTTATACTTAAAATTTATGTATAGGTAAAATTATCATTTATATTGATTTTCATGATATAAATTTATTTATTTTAAAAAATAAATTTTATGTGTATTTCAAATCAATACAAAACAAAATTTTATGAAAATAATATTTAATAAAAAGGAAATATAAAATATAGTTTATTTTATTGGGAAATAATACATAAGTTCATAAAATGTTACTCATGGTTTTTATAAACGCAAAATAGTGTTTAAAATTTTTTATTTATAATCCTAATTTAATATTTGATAAATTAAAAGGTTTTATAAACTTATAGTCCTTTGTCATATATTGATAAATTCATAAAATTTTATGTTTTCGTGAAAACAATATTTTTCACCATTCACCTAAAATCATCTATTCCAGAAAAATACTAAAAATTCATCTTAAAATAATATTGAAATTCAGAATAAAAATTTAATTTTATCTTGTAATGTTAAAATTCTCATATGTTATAGTTCGACCTCTAAATAAAATGATACAAATATAATAAAAACAAATTTCATAAGAAAACATCATTTTATAAATATTAATTATTCTTATTTTTATTTTCTATCAATTGATAATCAAATCGGTATTAGAAACAATATATTTTATCAATAATATATGTATCTTCTTAAAATATAAAATATTAAATGAAAATTTTTAAAGTTACATTTTAAAGCATATATTAGTCATATTAGTTATTTTACTATACTAATTGAAATTTTAATCAATGCATTATTATTAATAACGAGATTTATTTTTTATTTCTATGCATTTTTAATAATTCACTTATTTATATTTTTTCATTCTAATTACATTGTTATATTTTAATGATTATATAATGTTTCATAGTTCTTTTTGGTTCATTGTTTTGTGTGAAACAAGCTTTTGAACATATTAGGATTTAAAATATATATATATATATATTGAGTTGTTACATTCTCCACCATTAAATAAATTTCATCCTCCCAATTTTAATTATAAATCACTTATAAAATTTTTTAAGGGAATCTAAAATATATCCATTACATAAGATATATTTTCAAAATAGTTTTCGTCCATTATATCATAGGTAAGACTAAGAAAATAATTTTTTCACTTTAACTTATTAACCAATTTCTTCATTTGTTCTTCAAAATTTGTTTTTCTTTTCCCTCTTTTTCAACAAATGATGTATCTTCCAGTTTCATTGAGACATTTTCCTTGGTTATTCATCCAATATTTTTTTATATTTAAGAAATTAAACATTATTTCTATTACCATCATTGTCACCCAAAGATTAATTAGACTCTAACCTTGTCTTCTTTGGTTTGTTTGGGAATTAAAATATGTTCATGTTATTAATTAAAATTCTGGATATATGGTTTATAATATTCCCACAGTTTCTCACTTTAGTTATTATCCTATTTGGTTACTCATTAGGAAAATCTCTACATTATCAATGGAATATATTATTAACTTTATTCCATCAGGCTTTATCCATTAATAAAACCGAAAGGATATAATTTAAGTAACTAAAACCAAAAGTGAATTATTTTAAAATAAGTTCATGAAAATTTTAACTTCAAAATTTATTATTCATTGAAATTATTATATTAGTGTTTAGTTCAACCTAAATCACTTTTTTCTCAATTTATGTTTTTTTGGTTGTGTTTTATCAATTTTCATAACCAAATTCTTTAACATAATAAATCATTCAAAATGGATTGTAAGTAGAATTTGAATAACCAAATCATATCCCCATATGAGTATATTTCTAGATGAGAAGTCTTAGGGAAAATCTTCTTGAACCATAGTGATGATTGAGAAAATGATCAACCAGTCATTTTTAAGTGATTACCACTAAGTGAATTTTTTCTAAGACTGCATCCACTTGCAAGTATTCATAAAATTTCTTGTCTAACCAAAAAATCTCTACATTTACAAAACTTTGATATGCTATCCTGTAATTAGTATTATCCCTAATATTTTCCAAAGGTTTTTCATTAAATATATCTTATCATAGTCTATAAAATACTCAATAATACCTCAGCAAACTAAAAGGGTAATCTGTAACATTGAAATTATGATCAACATTAACTAATCACTCCATAAGGAAATTTACATCCTCAACCAATAACATCTTAATATCTAAAGTTATCTAAACCTGGATTTGACACCAAATATAGCTCCCCATACATTCACTCCATGATCTAGTGCTAAAAATAATACTTTATATATATGGTATTGGCCTTAAACACTACATATTCTAGTGACATTAAGCTATAATTAACTTTATTATATTTCCAAATATATTTTTAGTTTATATGTTTTGATATTTAGGTCATAAATATTAAATAAAATACTCATATATTACAAAGTGTACACATATAATTAGTATCCATTTTACCCATAATATAAAACATTTAAAATGAAACATATTTTCTTTTTATGAAAAAACTTCAAGAAATTCAATTTGATATATTTATTTCCCTTAACTATTCTTAAACCCTGTGCAAAACATTTTAAAATGTTGGATGATAATTAAAATCTCAGAAAGGAGACATAAAAAGGATTAAATCATTACTCCATGAATACATACAAAAAAACCTTTTAAGGAATAAAATTTCAGTTGAAAATAAATATTTTATTACCCATTAAATAATTTTCTCAAACTAATTGTTTTCAGAAAACATTGCATAATAAATATTAAAGGAAAAATAAAAATATGTGGTGTCTTTAAAATCATTAAAAACTTAAAATAATTTTTTTCAAAAAATTATAATTTTCACCCTTAAAAATTATTACATACCTTCCATTAAACATAAGATCATTATCTTACCATTATAAATAATAATATCCCCTTGAAATCCATAGAAAGCATAGATGAATAATTTAGGTAACTTGGGGCTTAATTTTCATATCTCACATTCAAACAGGAAAAGATTCATGGTTACACATAGAATAACCATCATAGTTAAGTATAAAATAACCATCATGGTTATAATTGGAATAAAAATTGTAGTATATTCCCAGAATATCATAAGAGACACCAAATTAGTTAACCTCATCCCTTTACCCAATGCATTAGAGAGCTATAACATGCTCACCCATCCTCCATTTATAATAGAACCACCCATTCTTATAAATACTAACCATGAAAAATAAAACAAACATAAACCATGAATCATAAAAATATTCATTATACCCATAAGAAATCATTTTTGGATATTGATATATCCATTCCATTTCAAAACCATTTTTAAAAATAACCATAACATCGGTAATGGGGGATTTTATTGAAGAAAATAATAAATCTTGTAATTGAATTTCAAAATAAAATAACAGTTATATAATTGTAAAAAAGATTCATAGTATACATTAAAATAGAACATTAATTTCATATTTTTTAAAATAATGTTAAAATATTCTTTAAAAAGATTCCTCTTGAAACCCATTAAAAGAAAGTTAAAAAAACACAAAGTTTCCAGTATAAATCAGGTATTTTCATATAAATAAATCCATATAATAATTTTAAAATTATTGATATAGAAGAAAAGTATTGTTTAAAGTGAAAAATTAGAATATGTTTTTCAAAATAAATTCCCCTACCTTGATTCATACTCATCATGTTCAGTCTTTGTCTTCCACTTATTTAGAATGTCTCTTTTTCTTAATACCTTAAGACTAATGAGATTGGTATCATTCCAAAATTAAGACCTCAATACAGTGTGAAGGGATGAAATAAATGGATTTTGGTAGTTATTTTATGAACAAAAAGACTTTTTATTTGTGAATTAATGAGAATAATATGTTTACTTTTATAAGAGAGGGTATGGGTACTCTTTAGATTTCTAGAAATATTAAATTAATATCAATTAATTTTGTTGTCCAAATGGATCCAAATAGAGAATATTTGAAACTAAGATGAGGATTATTTTAAATCCTTTAATCCACTAAAATTTAGATATGTTTGGATCACTTTTTTACCCTTTTATTTTTGTTTTAACCCTTCATTAACCATTTCTACAATTACTATAATATAAAAGTTTTCTACCATTTAAGGGTTAATAATATGACTATAAAATGACAAAAGACCCATAAATAGACCATGGTAGATGGAATAATTAATATTCCATTAATTTGGAGGAATTAGATATTTTTATGAATTATAAATTGTTAATAAAATATTATTTATTATAAATATCATTAATTTAAAATTTAGAACTATTCATTTACATTGACTTTATTAACATCTAGACAATAAATTAATTATAATTAGATGCATAAAACCTCTGTAATATGTTAGTGGTATATAGGAAATTTTTGGTTCACATTAATCCTTTCAAATTATAGTACATTTAATATTTTTAATATCATTGATTTTATTTTTCCATTATTTGAATAATTATTGCATCAGTATTGTGTAATAATTCAAGGTAATTATTTCATCACTAAAATTTAAAAATAAATTACCATACTTTATATAAATCATTTATATTTATATTTTATATTTATAACCAAATATATATTTTTATTATCCCCAATCTAAAAATATTATATATACTAAACACAAGAGTGTGACATTTTTTACTTTTTATTAAATAAAATATTATAATGGTTATAATCGCATCCAAAAACAGAAAAAGGCCATATATAAAACATTATAATTATTATGGATGAAAAATAATAATCGAATAAAATTAATTCAAGTTTTAGGTTCATTATTTAGTCCTTATCATTTTATTTTTAACCTTATGTACCTGATTTACCCTTTATCATGGTAATAAAAATCACTAAGGTTTCTCTTTATATTGAAAAAAAATAAAATGGAACAATTTTAAACTTTTTTACCCACTTATTATAAATATGGAATATATTTTCAAAAATTAAAAATAAAAAATTGATAGAATTTAATTTAAAGTTAAATCGTAAAAATGCAATGGAAATTTGTTTTTTAGAAGAAAAAATACCCTTTTAAGTATAAAATGTTTTATACTAAATAAAAGTATAAAATTTGATTTAAAAACCATAATTATATTATTTTAAATTAAAATGGACTATATAAATTTAAAAAAAATATATGAAATATAATTTTACCTTAAAAATATATTAAAAGAAAATACGATTTTCAATAAAAAACAACATTTTCACTATTCATTTAAAACCCAAAATTGTTAGAAAATAATAAAAAAAATTAATCCTAAGATAAATTTTAAATGATGAATAAAAAAATTAATTTTTTAAATTAAAAATTATTTATATTAAAACCTGTCCTTAAAATAAAACCATATAATTCCAAAAAATACAATTTTATTAGAAATAAATCCTTTTTCCCTTTGACTAAACAATTACCTAATATTTTCATAAAGAATATGAAATATAATATATAACTAATGAATAATTGTATCTAACATTTTCATGGTTGTTACATTCTTCCCCACTTTTAGAAATTGTGTCTTGTCAATTTTATTCACTTTTTAAAGAAGAAGGGATACCATTCCCTCATAGTGTTTTCAAACTCCCAGGTTCCCTCTTTAACCATATGGTTTCTCCAAAAATATTTAACCCTATGAATTACCTTTTTTTGAAATAATTCGTATCAATATTCATGAATATGAATAGTATTTTCCTTATAAGAAAGTTATGTTCTAACTGTTCTGCCATGGGGATGAAAACATGAGATGAATCTAGCATAAACTTTCTTTACATCGAAACATGAAAATCGTTATGAACATGTGATAAAATCAAAAGAAATTCCAAAAATTGGAATCTAATCCAAATTTATCTGGGATTCTATATAGTCTAATGAACCATGGACTTAACATCCCCTATTTATTAAATCTCATAACACTTTTTCATGGGGATACTTTAAGGAAAACAATATCACCTACCTTAAAAGAAATATATATTCCTAGATTATTCACATAACTTTTATTCCTACTCTGAGTTGTCATCATATGTTGTTGAATTACCTTAACTATATCAACCATTTACTCAACTAATACGGATCTCATCAGATTCCTTTCACCTACTTCATACCGAAAATCTATATTTTTACATCACTTTCCATTTATTACCTTAAAATGTTTCATCTGTATACTAGAATGAAAACTGTTACTATATAAAAACTCATCTAATGAAATTTATTGATCCTAACTTCCCTAGTAATCTATTTAACAAGAACAAAGAATTTATTCCATGTTCTAAATCCTTTTTTTAGGCTACCCATAAAATTTATGATAAAAAGGTGTACTAAAATTTTATTCTGTTCTTAATAACTTATGAAATCAGTTATAAAAATTTGAAGTGAACCGAGGATCACAGATAGATATCATATAGAGAGTAATTACATTTTACCTTTCTATATTCTTGTATTATAGTTGAGAAATATGATCCAAATACATTATATATTGAATGGGAAGGAACTTTATAGATTTGTTTAATCAAAAAATAATAACCCAAATCACATTATTACCTGGAAAAGTATTTGTCAATAACACTAAAAAATATATGTATATATTTTCTAATTTCTACTCAAATAGAGAAAAAGCATGAATTATCCCCCTTTAACAATTTTAATTTTTCCTTAAACTATTGAAAATTAAAACATTTCATGGTAAAATCAACAATATCTATTTTAATTCCATCCCAACAGAAATACTCTAGACGGTCTTTGTACATCTTAGAAATTCCATGATGAATTGAAAATAGGTAACTATGAGCTCTGCTCAATAATTCACTCTTCAACTTGGAAAAAAGGCACACATAATCTCTTTCAAAATCTGATAACTCCTTCTGCGGAAAAATTAAAATAAGGAAACTAAAACTTCTTATACAATTCTTCATTGTTTTATAAAACATTATCCTCCTTCTAAGCTTTCTTAGTTATCTACGATGGAGATGAATGTACTAACACTTGAATCAAAAAAAATGAAGTTCCTGTATCCAAAAATTCTAGAAAAATATTCATAATAAAATTAATAAAAGGATCATGTTTTAAAAATAACATGGTTAATGATGAATTATTTTTTCGACTCAAGACATCAACTACTTTGTTTTCTTTTCCAGTATGGTAATTTATCCTATAATCCTAATCCTTAATTAATTTTATTCATCATATATGCCTCATATTCAACTTCTTATGAGTTAATATATTCATCAAACTTTTTTGTAAATGTATATTTAAAAAATTAATCTATATAAATGATGCCACCAAATTTTTAAAGAAAAAAACAACATTAGTTAATTATAAATAATGTTTAGGATAATTTAACTCATGAGGTTTTAGTTTTTTTCTTGAAGAATAAGAAATTAAATGATCATTATGTAATGATACACAACCAAATCCTTTTAATAAAGATTCATTTTATATGATAAAATCACCCTATATAGAGGGAAGATCCAAAATAGGAACATTAACCAATATTCTTTTGAAATCTGGGAAATATTAATCAAATTATTTTTTCTATATGAAACTAAATCTCTTTCTTGTTAACTTAGTTCTTAGGTCAGATAATGATGAAACTTTTTCAACAAGCTACTGGTAAAATATTTCTAATCGAAGAAAACTATAAATATCATAAAAATTTGTAGGCTTTTTACATGAATCAGCCAATTAATTTTTAGTGGGATCATATGTTATTGCATATTTATTTATGATATGTCTATAGAATGAAATATGTTGAAACTAAAAATTACATTTGTTAAATTTTCCATATAACTTATTTTATTTAATGGTTTGTTGAAAGATCATTATATATTGTTATTAATCCTCCTATATTTTTGAATAAATTGAAATATTGTCAATAAAAATAAAAAAACAATTATCCAAATATTCATGGAATACTCTATTAATAATATCCATAAATTTCAACAAAGAGGGTATAACCATAAAATCATAATTCATGTATCTCATCCAAAATTCTATTTTGGGAATGTGATCCTCCTTCACCTTTAGCAAATAGTACCCAGACCTTAATTCAACCATTGAAAAATACTAAAATCCCTGGTGTTGATCAAAAAACTTCAATATGAGGAAATTGATACTTATTATTAATGGTAATGTTATTCAATGCTATTTACTCAATGAAAATCCAAATGGGGTCATTTTTCTTTTAAAAAAATAAGATATGATCGCCCCATGGTGAAGTGCTAGGATGAATGAAATATTTATCAAGAAAATTATGCAACTTATTTTTCATTTAAAGATGTTCTAATTGAGTTATTATATAAGGGTGTTTGAAATTAAATTAACATTGGGAATTAGGTCAATAGAAAATTCAACTTTCTTGTCAGGTATAACATTAAGAAATTCATCTTCAAAAACATCCAAGTATTCTTTTACTATCGAAACATCATTAATTTGAAGAGTTCTATTATTTTCTAAAATAGATTCTAGATAACTTTCATTTCTATTTTATAATAATTGCTATGCTTCTTGATGTGTTATCAAAGGTATAGGTTCATTCTTGTACACAAAATGAAACTATTTCTAAAAAATAACTACATTAGATCTAAAAAATATCTTTTCATGGTAAATATAGATCCAATCCATACACAGAGTAACATCAAACTCTACTAGTGGAAATAAAACAACGTTTGTATGTAATTTTATTCCACTAAAAACAATAGGAATATTCTAATTATTTTTTTCCTTAATACTTCCCCCATGTGTTTCTACCATATGTTCTAGATTCATTTATTGAGGTGGAATATCCAATTAATCAAAACATTTCTAGGAATTAAAATAATTTTTAGATCCTGAATCAAACTAGACATTATGATTATATTAATAAATAAGAAATGTACTTAATACTACTTAATTTGATGGACCATTATCTAAGTATGTAGTTTCAAAGAATTTAACTATACCTTTTTACTTATAGTATGGATTATTCCTATTATATGGATTCTTTTTCAAACATGTGTGTTCATAATGATCCATCTCATTACATTTAAAACAGTTTACAACATGTTTATCATAATTGTTCTTACCACTACCAAGATGTTTCTCATTGAAATTAAAATCAATATTCCTAAACTTACCACATTATAAGAACTTATCATACAATATAAGGCATTCCCTAGTGTTCTTTTTTCCACAAATCACACAAACTAAAAACATAATTTTCATACCATCATATTTCTTTTCTTTGATCCATTCTTCCCTTTTTACTACCTCATAGATCTATTTTTATATTTGTCTTTTATGTACACATGATCATATATAAACTCCATTTCCACCTTATTAGAACATGTAACAAGGTTATCATAAATTTTAAATTAACTGGAAGATGTTTACCTTCAATATATTAGCTTTAATCTTGATTTAAACTGATTAATTTTTCTATCAAGATCCTAGAGAAAATTTGTTGGATACCATTCCAATCGGGTAATTTTGTCTTTATATGTGGCCACTGAATCTTTCTCCCTCTACCACAATTCCAAAAAAAAAACTTTTTCCTTTTAAGTCTAACAACTTTAGGAAAATATTTCCCAATTAATATATTCTTAAATTCATCTCATTCCAAGGCCACAATCCCATCTATTTCTCTAAAAATATTGACTATTGACCACCACTGGTTGGATTCACCTTCAAAATGGTAAATTGTAATACTTTACTCTTCAATATCTATGAATTCCATGACATAGAATACCTTTTATATATATTTAATGCATCCTTCATCTACCACTAGTTCATATAATCCACTGAATACTGGAAGATTTTTTACCATAAAATGAGACACTATCATCATGTTCAACTGTGGTATATTCGGTTTCACTCTAGAATGGATTCTAACACCATAAATATTATATGTCAACTAATCCATCCTTGAAACAAACTACTCATATCTAATTATAACCACTCCGGGTTTCTATTTTGGAAGGATATCATCCCCTGAGTTCCTTATTTCGTTATCTTCTCCATTTCCTATATAAAAAAACATTCTATACATATATAGTTTAGATTAAGAAACATGGTAATATTTAAATTATATATCATTTAAACTTAACCATAAAGTAAAAACTTTTATTTATAATCTATTAAGGGCATCCTAACCTCTAAATTTATCTAAATATTTTCTCTGATGCCTACTATAAGGACCATACATTAAACATTACATATTCTAGTGTCTTCAAACTAGAATTTTATTTATCATATTCCCAATGATCATTTCAGTTTAGAGTTTTAGAGAGTTGGGTCATAACTCGTACATAACAAAATCATATATTACAAAATGAACACTTATAATGATATTTTATTTTCCCATAATATAAATATTTTAAAATAAACATGTTTTTTTAAATAGAAAATCTTCATGGCATTAAACTTGACTTATTCATTTATCTTAACTGTCCTTAAAACCTATGAAAAACATTTTAAAACATTGGATGAGAAAAAAACTTTAGTTTGGGACAAAAAAAAGAATGAAATAAATCATTATTATATGAATACATATAAAAATTTTCCTTTTTCAAAATAAAAAATTACGTACCCAATAAATTAATTTTTCATTTGAAATATTCTCATAAAACATTTCATAATAAATATTTAAGAAAAATGAAAAACATAAGGTTTCTTTGAAATCATTAAAAACTCATAATATTTTGCTTCACAAATTGATGCATTTCACACTTAAAAAGTATCATATACTTTCCTTTAAACATAAAATCATTATCATACCTTGAGAAATCATAATATCACTTTAAAACCATATAAATAATATATAAATCATGTAGGTAAATTTGGTGAACATTTTCATATCACTCTTACAAATGGGATAACCTTTATTTTTATACAGATAATAACCATCATAGTTTTATATAAAATAATAATAATGGTTATAATTAGAATAAAAATTGTAGTACATTCCCAAAATCTCTTAGAACAAACCTAATCAGTTAACTATGTCCATTAACCCAATGCATTTGAGATTTATAAAGGGATTACCCACCCTTGTTTTATAACTGAATAACCCCTCTTTAAAAAATGACCAATAACCACAAGAAAATACATAAAATATTTCAGCATAAAAATTTTATTCACACTCATATTAAATTATTTTGGATATTTATATATCCATTATATATTAAAACCATTTGTGAAAATAACTAAAACATGGAGAATAATTGTTTTTCTTTGAATAAAACATAAAATTTTGCAATGGAATACAAAAATTAAATAATATTTACTGTGGTGGAAAAAGTATTTGTTTCTATATATTTTAAAATTGAACATGTATCTAGTCTTTTTGTAAGAAATGTTCAAACATTATATAAAAATATTCCCTTTGAAAACCTTTGAATAAAATTCAAGGAAATATAAAGTGTCCATTATAATTAAATTTTTTTATTTAAATACATCCACAAAATAATTTCGAAAATATGTAGATAGAATAAAAAAATATTTTTTAAGGAAACATTAATAGATGTTTTTTAAATAAATTCACTTACATGTTGTTAGACCCATCATATTAGTTATTTATTTTTCTCTTATTTGGATAGTCTCCTTTCATTAATATCTTAAGACCCCCAATATTGGTATTAGGCCAAAAATAAGGCCTCTAGAATGTGAGGAGGGATTATAGAAAGGTATTTGGGTAGGTATTGGTTAAAGAAAAGGTATTTTTATGTGTAAAGGAAAGAGGAGAACTGGTTCAATTTTATAATACAGGGGAGGGGCACTTTTAGAATTTCATAAAACATTAAATTAATATAAATTAATTTCGAGGTCAAATATATACATATTGATAATATTAAAATATAAAATGAGTATGATACAAAATCATATCTTCCAATAAAATTTTTAATTTTTTCGATAAGATTTCTATCCTTATATTTTTTTAAACATTCATTAACCCTTTAGACAATTACTGCAATATTAAAGTTTTTGGCAACATAAGGGTTAATAATATTTTGATAAAATGAAAACCACCCATAAAATGAACGTTTTTAATGGTTTTAACCATATACCATTCATCTATTTAAATGTAATATTTTTATGAATTTTAAATCATTTTATAAAATATTTTTTATTATAAAATATTATTAATTTCAATTTTAGAACTATTCACTTACATTGAATTTATTAACTATAAGACAACAAAGGAATTATAATATAATGAATAAAAACCTCTATAATATTTCATTTTTATCTTTAAAATTCATGGGTCACATTAATTATTTCAAATTATACTACTTTTAATATTTTTAATATCATTTATTTTATTATTTTATTAATTCAATAATTACTATGTCATTATTGTGTACGACTTTAAGGTAATTATTTCCTCACTAAAAATTAAAAATAAATTTCCATGATGAATGAAAATAATTTATTTTTAAATTGAATATTTATAATCGAACATATCTTCTGGTTATCCCTCTGTTAAAAATATTATAGTCATTATAGTCAATAGTGTCATATTTTTTACTTTTCTTTACATAGAATATTATAAAGGCTATAATCACATAAGAAAGGGAAAAAAGACATATATTCAACCATTGGATGATTATTAAATATATATAATTATCTAATAAAATTAAATAAAAATTTTGTTTCCTTCTTCAATTCTTTTCATTTTTTTTAAGCATAATTACCCAATTTACCCTTTTAGTTCTAAAAAAAATTACTAAGGTTACTATTCATATTAATCAAAAATAAAAGGTGTCAATTTACCAAAATTTTACCAAAGGATTCAAAATATGGAATAAATTATTAAAAATTCAAAATAAAATATGTGGAATAATTTAATTTAAAATTAAATTGGAAAAACACAATGGAAAACATTTTTCTATAAAAATGACCTTTTAAGTATAAAATGTTTTTATACTAAATTCATGTATAAAATTAATTTTAAAAACCATAATTGGATTATTTTAAATCAAAATAAACAAATGAAATTTTAAAACTAATCTAAAATATAATTTGAATTTATAAATACTTTAAAATGAAAAACAATTTTCAATTAGAATTGGTATTTTCACTATTTATTGAAAAAATAAACTTTTCAAAAAATCTCTCAAAAATGATATAATATAATTTTTAAATGATGAATAAAAAATGAAATTAATTTTTTCCAATTATTATTCTATTATTTGAACCCCAAGATTTCTAATAAAACCATATAATGAATAAAAATATAATTTGGTTACAAATAATGTTTTTTTCTTTTTACTGAAAAATTACCTACTTTTATAATAAATATAACACTGTAATAACTAATTAATGAATAATTTATTCTAACATTATCTATGTTGCTATATTAAATTATGGTTGTGATACCAACTCTAAATTCATATACATAACAATCCCATAACTACTTGACTTTAAGAAAATATTTCATAACATACATTCCCATGACCTTTTACGTTTAACGCTTTATAGAATTAAAAAAACATAAAATAATAAAGATTGTGTTTTTATAAAATACTAGTCATTTTTTCTCTATACAAGAAACCACTTGATCTATAATAATTCTTCAACCTCTCCCTAAAATTCTCTACACATGTTATTCTATTAGACAAATCATGTGTAATTCATTTTTTTATAACCTATGAAAATTGAATCATAATAATGGGGAGTTCAAATTCTCAATAAGGGTAAACTTAATAGATGATAATCAAATATCATGAGCTTGTATAAAATAAGCATAAAAATATGAAAATAATAGATGAAAAAACAAATTTCATAACATAATGAAATTGAAAACATAATTTACAAATGGATAACATTGGAAATGAAAATATCACATTGATAACAATATTGAGTCCTTTAGTGAAGAAATTCATAATTAAAGATACTTAATTCCATTCCTTAAGGAAAAAAATCATGATCTTGTCTTAGGGCCCTATGTCTAGAAAATATTTTTTCGAGGTAGGCATACACTAAAATACTCAATCAAGTTTGATTCATGAGACCTGTCGATGCATCGAGGGGCTATTGTGGTCCCCACCCATTACTATTGAATTCTAATTCAATTTTCATATACATAGATGAATAAACTATATAATATAAAACCAAAATACCTTATTGGTAACTCCATTTTCTATTCATATTTTGATGTGTTTTAATATATGAATTCATTTCATATTAATTGATTTATTATAATATTTATGACTACTATTAATATCTTGTAATTTATTATACGTGATTGACATTTTGATCAATACCAAGGAAAACAAGGAAATTAAAGAACAAAAAGGTACTTTGCACCATTAGAAAAGTGAAGTCGCATGACACCAGATTTTGAGGATGATTGTGGAGCACTTCCATGCCCTAAAATTGACAAACCAAGGGGAAAAGGAGTCTATCATAGCACTAAATATGAATTACATGTCGTGTAATCATTACACAATGTGTAACAGAGCATGTGGGAATGGAAGGACATGATGTGAAGAAAAATAAATCATCCTGGATAATTAAATGTGCTGACACTCAGTTACTCATGGTGTAATTTTCCAAACAGAGAATTGCATGTGGTGAAACTCAGTTACATTTGGTGTAATTTCCCAAATTGATGTTTTTTCAGCCAGATTCACCGAATCTTTTTTTTTTGACCAAATATTTTACATGGGACCCACCTGGATCATTCTGTTATGGAATTAATTAATAATGGATCCAATCTAAATCATATAAATAGAGAGTCCAAGGATCCACTTAAGGAAGGAATTTAATATTGGAGGCATGACCATTAGGAGGATCTCATACATTTGTTATTCATTTGGATTTTCTTTTATTTTATTTTGTCTTATTCTATGTAATTTTGAATTCAAATTAGTTTAATTCCAATATGTTTTTTTATTTATTATTTTTTCATTCTTTCTTTCTAAATCTCTCTACTAGGGATTTGGGTTTAATATTTATTGGAAATCACCTGACAATAGATGACTAAAACATTAGGGGGAGTAAAATCAGTTAAAAGGGTGTGTACCATTATAGTTCTATTTAACTTTACTCAAAAATATTGTTTTATTTGATGGTATCATGTTACACCTGTTAATATATTTTATTCTTCATTGAATTACTGACCATATGGTTTCAATGATGAATGAACCCTAGCATAATTATGATAATTTTTTCATGTTAATCGAATTTAAATACTCTTCTTATTATAGAAATATGAAGTAAATTCACATTAGTTATTTTGATTCATCAGACCATGATGAGTTGAGATTATAGGGTATTTTGATATGGAATAATCATTTCATCTATTTATGAAACTATTTTTTTTTGTGGATATTGGATGTAATTGTCTTACAAGTGATGTTGAATTAACTGATTTAGAAAATCCATCCCTGGAAACTAATTCCCCTCTCTTCTATTTCTCTATTTTAATTCATTTTTTTAAATTAAATCCATAGTTTAGTAAAATAAATTAGAAATGGGAATGACCTAACCCTTAGTCTAGAGTTTTCATTGTCATGTTCCCCACTCTCTATGGGTCCAACCCCGCACTTCTTCAATGCTGCAAATTTTTAGTTAGTATGGTCTGGGGAAATATAAATTTATAATTTGAATCACACTTGAAGGAATTAATGAAACCTTTTGGGTACATTAAATTCGGGCGTCGTTGATGGGGAGTAATGGAGAATTTCACATGACTTGAGACCAATTACTTTGGTAAAATACTTTTTTATCCCATTTATGTTTACTGATTTTAAATTAGTTAATTTTATTTTGTACACATTTTTTTATAATCATATATTATGATTCTAATAGTGTTTCATGGTGTGATAGATAAGTTTTTTGATGACCAAACATTATGCCATGCCACAAGTAGAATAAATTGAATATTCTGAGTATCTGACCACATGGAAAGCACTGAATTTAGAAGGGTGGACACAATAGAATAATGAATATAATTATTTGTATTCTCATTAGTATAAATAATTTCAACCCCTATGGTGGAATAAAACCCACTATCATCTTGATGGAGGATTTCCAAACTATCAAAGCTACCGTGGAAATTGTGAGACTGAGCAGCACACCCATTTCAACTCCTAATTTCAACAAACTCAAGAGCTACATTAAGAATAAAGACTAATTGGATTTCCCGCTCAGTGAATTGAAGGGATGGATAAGAGGATGGAAAATAATGAGGCTAAACACAGTGAGAATGGATAATTTACAACACCCCTTTCCCAAATAATTACTTATTTTAATTTTCGCCTTACAATAATTTCAATTTTATATATAGGCTGTTTGAAGATGATGAATATCAATGGGAGGAGGAATTCCAATCTGTTAAAATAAAGGAACCTATAGAGAATTACATTCAATATGACCATTCCTTCCAAAAACCTCAGGAGAAGAATTTATGAGTTGAACTAGCCCCATTTCTCAACAAGTTCATACCAATGTTGGAAAAGAATATGGATGATAATGAATCTAAACTAAGTTAACAATGAGAATTTTTTAATCACCTTTCTCTTGTTATTTCAAATTTAAATTACCTAGTATTAAACTCACCATTAAAATATAATACATGGATTGATTGGTTTGGAGATGATGAATATCAAAAGGTAATGGAATTCAATACTGCATAACTGAAATTTAAAGAATAATCAGAGGTAGAGTAAAATGAACATTTCATGGAGTATGTTGGAAACACTGAAAAAGATGAACCTCTAGATTTAGAATAAATATAAAACCTGAGGCATCCAATCTATCAATACAAAAAGTTGAATTAGAACAAAGAGAATTACTTTTTCTACTGCATAAAGAGGAGAAAAAAAATTTGATTGAAATTTTTTATTAGATGGTTAAAGAGGAAGATGATAAGGAGTTAAAAGTAATAAAATATATTGAATCAAAGGTAGAATAATTTTAAAATAATAGGATAATGAAAAACATTCATTGAACTCACTGGTTTTCTTGAGATTGGAGATGAATGGAACCCCCTCTTACAATTTCAATAAGAAGAGGAGAAAACTAGATATCCAATTCAAGAAGTCATTCTAGATGCTCAGAATAAGGAAAATAAATAAGAAGAAGTGAAGGTGCATGTGATCCAAAAAATCATGTCAGGTTTTGATTTTCTATTATTTTCATTACATCTATCATCAAATTACATCCCACCACTAGTCATGATGAGCCAATGGAGGATGAAGAGAAAGACTACCCCATATGCATAATAGATTCAGATGTGGGAAAATACAAGAAGGATATATTTTCACCATGATTCAATTTGATGACAAAGGAAAAAGGTCGAGCTGAATTCTCATAAAAAAGCGAATCCACTGAGAGGCAACCCGGATTATAAAATTTCTTTCTAAGACATAGATTTATTTTATTAGTTTAAATAAATCTCCTTGTGTTTGGAATTTTTACCTGCTTGATACAAATATTTTAAATTCTTAATGTCTTGTATATTCACTATTTTTATATTTTAGGTCCCTGGTAGGAGGAATAAATAAGCGAGTGAAGAGCTGAATACATGAACATTACAGGTTTTGTAAGCATATTACACATTGTGAACCTGGCCAGACCGAACCTAAGAGACTCATTAAGAAGAAACTATGGAAGTTTATTATTGTTTCTTCTTGTTTAAATCATT